>JAYRBW010118801.1:0-39639 GCA_036023295.1 Invenusta paracnida
ATGGTGCTAGAAACATGGCATAAAAAGCAAATTTTAACCTAAAATTTCAAAAAGTGTAATTTTATCCAAAAAAGATAAGAAAACATTTTTATCAGATGTAAAAATGCGGTGACTGTTAAGGACAATACTTTGTGAAGTTATAAAGTTCATATTGAAATTTTACTTTTAAATAAATTATCCACTTTAGATAAAAATTATAATTTTTTAAATTTTGGTGTTAAATTTGCCTTCTTTGTCATCTTTCTAGCACCATTTTAACTTAGATTTTCAAATGTTGAATTATAAAAGTATCTGTGGAGATATTGACTTGAAATGTTCACCAATATCTTAAATGTTTCTATTGTTCATGCAAATATATTGATTATAGGTCTAGGGGGTTGCTTTAATATTGAGTCTGAGAACTTATTGAAGCCCCCTCATATAGCAGGGTATTGTGTGGATTTTATAAGGTTGGCTGACTAGTGTAGATCTTAATAAGGTCTAAATTATATTATAATTTGTTATTATAATTTAAAAATATTCAATTTATATATTTTTTTAATTATCATTTAGTCTATTACTTTCAATATTTAGATAAATTTATCTCTTTTTATTGATTTATATCTTCATTTATTAGTTTTAAAAATTTTTAGTTAATATTTGTAATATATATTATTATTAATATAACATTAATTGTATATGTATTAATAACATTCATTTAAATAATTAAAGTTTAATCATAATCATAATATTACCAAGTTTAGATTTATATTTTTAATAAAAATCATGTATTATAAGCTTATAGACTTTTATAATCATGACTCTATATTATTGATTACAGCATGTCTTTTTTACTTATTTAGCATAATTAATAATTCCCACAAATTTATCAATTTTTAAATAATCAAAAATAAACATTATTTATTATATTAGACTACTCATTTAGCAATTGTAAAAATATATTTTAAAATGCAATATTTTAAATATATTTTTGATATTGAAAATATCATATTATTACTATTTAATTTAATTTGATTCATAGTTGTTAATGTTTATTTATTTAAAAAATATATATATAATATATTACTTAGCATATGTTTGCATATGTATATTTAATAAATGTACACATAAATATATATATATATATTACTTTCTTATATTAGAATAAATGATTAGAATTATGCTTTTTAATATAAATTTTGTATTATTACACAAATACATTAATTAATAGTGATTTAATAAAACTGAAATGTGAATGTATTATTTTAAATGATTGATCACACATACACACACATTATACATATATGTATAATCATCTTTAATAATAATATTTGTATTAAATAGATGATTAACAGTAAATTATTTTGTATACCTTTTACCACCTGTATATGGCTTAAAAATCGACGAAATGTTATTTAATTTTTATTTACTATAAATCATAGTTTTATATACATACTTTTTTATAGACAATTATTTATTTATTGTTATAAATATATATAAATACAATTTTCATTTCTTTTCTTTTATAGCTCTTAATAAATTGGCATTCATTTTATATTTTACAATATATTACATTTCTATAAGATATTTAAAAATATAAACTAAAGTATACTATTAAAGATACATATTGGTATTAAATTATATATTTTTATCTGCTCACATTAATACCCAACAATGTTAGAATGTGTTCAATAATTAATCAATACCTAAATTATACATTAGTGATTTATGTGTGTAGTGGTGTATAGACATATTAGTAAATATGCATAATAAAAAATGATTTGGATAGAATACACAATTAAATTTGCAATAAAGCAAATATACTATATTATCTATCGAGATTATTAAAAAAAGTTAAACTTAAAAGTTATACAATAATTTTTATTCACATATACTTTAGGTATTGTCCATAACATATCAATCTTGTAGTATTAAAAAAAGATATGCTTTATAATTTAAATTAGAAAACATTTTATTAACTAACAATAATTTTGCATAGCTAATATTTTTGTTACTTCTGATATTCTTTGTTTTAAAACTGTTAAAATTTTTATATTTTTTCTTTAAAATATAGAATATATCATTTTTCTAAGTTTGAAACTAGTTATGCTCTATTGAAAGTTTAGCATTTGTCATATAATATATATGGCAGAATTACTTTTCATTAAATATTACATTGTATATTTATATATATGCCAATATTCAATTTTATAAATTTTATAAATTAAATATACTTTTGATAAAATTTATCTCTAAAAGTTTTGTTAGCAGATTAAAAGAAGACATTTTCATAAAAAATGAATAATGCAAACATTTATATATATATATATGTTTTATTACACTATTTAGAAACATTTATTATAATTGTAAAATTAAAGGGAAATCTAGAAATTTCTTTATAGAACAAATTTGTATAACTACTATATAATATATTTCTAAATAGTTTATAGCATAATTAACAATGTTATTCTTTTTGTGAATTTATTTATTGTAATAAGTATTAAATGCTTCAATATATTTATTGTTGTGTATTACAAATTCAAAAAATATTATTAACATCTAGACTTAATATTCAAAATAGTTTTAAATTGAACCTTTTTATTGGAAAACAATAATATAGGGCTTTGAATAGTAAGCTTCCACAGTTTTAGATTTTCAGATTAAAGTTACTTTACTGTATGCAAATTATACATTTCACTTTACACATTACAGTACATTTATTTGTGCTAAATTTAATTTTAACTTCTTCTTAAAGCTATAAAATGAAAGAGAAGTTATTCTTTAGTAGCTACTATATAAATCACAAGAACATGTTTGGACTTTCTCAAACTAAGCTTACATTTGATTACTGAATGAAATTTAGGCAAGTGGAATACTATTTATCAGGGAAACCTCCTTTCCCAATTATTATATTTTTAAGAAAATTATGATTTGATGAAGACAAAATGTGGATATTACAGCATAGATATATATATGTATTCTTGTAGTTTATTTTTTATGCATGATGAATTGATGTAACTTTTGTTGAATCGAATCTGTATGTATAACTATATACATACTATTTTATACATCCCACATCGTCTCATACATAAATTATGAATTCCCCAGCACATTGAATGATCTTTCTACTCATGATTTAATTGTTTATTTAATATGGAAAAAGTATTTTGGCTATACATTAGTGTATTTATTTATTTATTTGATATTTTACTTATGTGCAATAAATAAAAAAGGTATGAATAATATGCATGCTTTGTGCCATAGTAATATTTAAAAAATTACAGTTGAAAGCATTTAGATATATAATGAAAACTCTTTTCTAAATATTTTTAGCTCTTTTTATTGGAAACTACTCGATTGATTATTCGTTATATATTAATATATGATACCAATTTAAATCTTCATAATTTCAACAAATAATATTGTTCTTTAGCTAATTTAATGTGTTTTATATTAGTAATTTTAAACTGTCTTACATCATTAGTGAATTTTATGAGTTAATTAAATTATAAACGGAATGAACCGAAAATTCATCAAAAGATTAATTTTGTTTTCATAATATACGACTTTTTTCATTTACTGACTGAACAGTCAACAGGATAATGTCTATTTTTGAATTTTAGGTCTAATAAAATATGGTGGTGTCAATAATTTTTGATAATATTTTAAACTACATTGAAATGTTGGTACTAGTTATTTTTCTCTGAGTGATTGAACTACATAATATGGTATAAGATAGACATTTTATTGTCTTGTCTTCCTTCTATCCAGCTGGTGTCCGCTGGTACATTCCTTACAAACCGGGATGACATCTATATCACTGTTGAGGTCTTTAATCAGGTGAAACGGACACGCCTAACTGACCCCAACTTCCCGGCTTACTTCCATGAAAGGTTCTTTTTTGAAAAGGTACGACTAAAACTTGTATCATCTTTCTAGTTAGCAACGTTCCTCATGCCGTTATATGGTATTATACAAATTAAATAAATAAGGAGGATATGTTAGACTAAATATTAACAAGCTTTACTAGGTAAGTATTGTAGTGAATTTAAAATATGTATTAATAAAATCAGGTTTAAAAATAGTAATTGACAATAATTTGACACTAAAACTAATAGATGTATTTATTATGAAAATGTTTAGGATATTTCAGGGAAAGGTTATAGAAAAGATTAACAGTTTATTGTCATATTTATTAAATCATATTAGAAATATAAATTTAGTATAATATGTATTTATAATTATGTTATATGTTTCGTTAACATAGAGTTAACAAAACTTCTTCGTCCACTTTTTGCAGATGTTCTGGAGTGCGGTGGATCCCATTGAGGTTGCCGAATTTCTTGAAGGTAATTCCAAAAATGAAAAAGCCAAAATTGTAATATCTACAAGTCAATTATTTTGCTAATGTTGTCCTTCTCACAATTTATACAATTATGCTTCTTAAATAACGCTACCAGATGTTACTTTTTCGTCATTTTGGTATTTTCTTTTAAATTGAATAGGTGTTCGTGTTCCTTTTGACGGAACGATACTTTTGCATATTTAGAAACAAACCATGTATAATATTAAAATGTAATAGAAACATACAAACTAAGGACAAAGCTCACATAAGTGTTGCAAGAAAATATTTTGCTGTGGTTTATCTTAAAAAATTAAATAATCACAAATAACAATGTTCTCTAATTACAAAAAATAATTGTATTTTACTATTATAGGTATCTTTTATCGGGCAACCAAGCCTAATAATTGTGGCATTGCACGCCCTCAATTCCAATCATTTTTGCCTTCTAAATCAATAATATCCTGTTATGTTATGTATGTGTTTTTGGGTACATCTATATACTTGTAGCTTTATAATTAAATCTGACCTCCTTCCTTCCTTCTGTGTGCACACGCTCTCCAAACAACCAGACTACCCGGTGAAGATCGAGCTCCGCCAAGTGACTGACGTCTACTGCGGTGGAACTCTGCTCGCCTACTTTGACTCCAACGCGAATGCCTTCTTCCGACCTCACGGAAGCCTTAGTCCGCGGCTCATCAGCGACTGCGAGCTCGTCATGAACCGAACTGTCGACTTCCCGGTAAGTCACAAGAAAGTAGTATTGTACCTACAAGTAGTATGAATATGCGCTAAAATTCCGATAGTGAAGTATGCAGATACGCCATTTCTTTACTTAATTTCCATTAAAAGAATTTGATTACTCTTTGATCAATTCGAGTGTGCGTTGTTTATATGCGTAAATTAACAGGTTATTTTGGATTATTTACTGTTTATTTATTTAAGGTATTACCTTGGTTATCGATTATTTGATGTAGATCTCATTTTAGCGATTTTAAAGTTCAAAATAATATTAATCTCCATTATGTGTATATGTGAATAAAAAGTAGTAACATTTTTGACAAAATGCACAGATTTGAAATAGACTATCAGGAATTCTAACAAAACCTTGTGATAAGTGCTATTCTTTATGCCTTGTGTGAAAACCAGCGAAATAAGTTGATATTCAAATTAATTTTGGTAATTTAAAGATTTTTTATACTAAATGACAAAGTTATTTTGGTAAAATAGAGTTAATATGTTATTTTCTTTTTGTTAACATTTGAAGCCAACTAAAATTTTTGTATGTATAAAATTTTCGTTTACTCAGTTCAAAACAATTGTTATTGGTTATTTGTTTATTATTTGACCTTAAATATATAACTATGCGAATTAGTTTGCCGACTGTTCCTGTTATTAGTCTTATAAATTGCTTTTGTTAATACTAATCAATTGGAAGTACTTGTCTAAATATTTGATATAATTTTATCAGAAAATTATAATAACATCTTGATTTACTATAGAAGAAACCTTAGTAACATTCTTATTAAGTATAGGTATTGAATGTTTCACTTTTTTATTCGAAAAATTATTATTCATAATAATATAAAACTCTGTTTATAAAATACATATTGATAGATGTATGGTATGTATTACAAACTTTATATATATATTTTTTCTTTAAATTAAATTAAATAGAATAACAATATACTGCATTATATTTTGTGTTTAAATTATATTTTCTAGATGTTTTCATAAATTTAAAATATTAGTCCAGTAAAATATGTAATACATAAGCTGATAACCGCTTATCTGCTGTTTCAAATCAAATGTATTTATTTATGTTGTTATATGTAATTAGACCTTCTTCGTTCATTACTTGTATATTGTATATGCTGTAATTTGTTACATTTATTTTCCAGTTACTATTATCTATTCATCGAAGTTATTAATTAAATTAAATGGCAAAATTTACTAAATAATGAATGCGCAATATAATTCAATCAATTATAGTGTTTAAATATTGTAATAGTACTTCTTTTTCATTAGAATACCTTCATAATCCGAAATATAATTAGCCACCTGTTTAAAACTGCAACATATAAAAGACACTATATTAAATGTATCGTTAATAACTTTAAAATATAGTTTCTGAAAAGATTGGCTCTTGAATATTTGGCACAGTCTGAAACCTCACCGCATTGTTTGTGTCATTCGGTTCAATTAACTTGACACTAAATAAGACCAAAGCTGTTTAATGAAGGCCTTTCGTATTAGAGACCAAAAATGTATAACTTAATGGGTAATATACGTAACAGTCGGTTTAAAACGGTGTTTATTGAAGATTGCTCTATCCATATCATGAACTAAATAGTAATTGCAAAAGTAATTAACTGTATATACGTTTGCTTTGCAAAGGTATTTACTGTTAGTGAAGACTTTAAAACAATAAATCAAAGGTTATGGACAATATTCATTAATGGTGCAGTATAGCTCTAGTGAAACAGTATAGCAGCTGTAGGTACATAGATACGTGGATTCAAGGCAATATTTTAATCATTTGAAATCAATTAACTGCATATTGTTTTCGGTTAGTGAATCGGAACGAACTAATACCTGGAGTTAGTGTATAGTATTCTTCTTTCAATTTCTCAGGTGGAATATCTTCTAATAGACATTTTCTTTTAATAATATAAATAATTAATGTTCTTTTATTTGAAATTTTTGATTAACTCATAATTTTTTATCCCACAGAATATTTTAATGTATAAAAAACAGCAATTTGAAACATGCTATTGCTTAAAAGCTATAAAATCATTCGATTTCAATCCTGGTATATTTTAGTTTCTACATTATTTAATTTTGTAATGGCATTCTCTTTCTGCATATACTTTGAATATAACTATTTTCCTTCATAATACAAGATTATTAAAATTTTCTCCAACTAATTAATTTTGACTACTATAAGCTCACAACTTATACCGCAATATAAAACCACTTTATCAAGTAATCTATTGGGACTCAACTGAGTAAATTGGATGGAATCAAACAATCATTAAATATTTTTGAAAAACGAAATATTTATGTGTCATGGACTTTTTATGATATTCCTTTTTATCTGAAATATGTTTGCTGTATAGGTAATATGAAGTCTTGTCCCTAGTTCCACCGCAACTATCTATTAAGTCCTATAAAGTGTAGTATTTCATGTCCATGTTACACGTTCTCTCTCCATTTCAGGGAATCTCTCCCCGTCTCGACGTATCCACTTACACCGCCATCCACGCATGTCCGCCCTACGCTTCATCCCCACCCGATGATATCATCGTAAGTAACTCTCAATTCATACCATCCATTCATTCATGTGAGCCTTTCCTGGGTTGTTACAAGGAAACTAAACCTTATCACATCTTTTCTTCTTTCAGCAAAGCTCACGATCGATGTCTAAGTAAGTTTAACTTTTTTTGTGTTTTATTTATTAATCAGATACATGTTTCAAAAATATTTTATTTGCGCAAAATTTATTGTAAATAGGTCAAACTTTAAAACATTAAAAACTTTCTTTCGGGCATTTAAACAATTTATATAGTGTTCTTTTAATTCTTTTAAAATATATTAAGCACTTTTTTAAACATATATTAAGCTTTCTTTTTAACTAAAATTATAGCCTAACAAAAACTAACCAAAAATTTAAGAAACTTTTATACTATGTATTTCAATATTCGCATAACTTATTAAGTCTTTAAACATTTTTGGGCTTGTTTTAACACGATTTTACGAAATAGTATAGGATAAAATTACTATTTTAGCGATATTTATTATATCTGGTTAAGCATATGTATCATTTGAAGATTTACAAAACACGTAAAAACTTTAGATTACACTCATATATCGCATAGTTCCTCAAGTATCATCATCACCGCCCTTCTCTATGATTCCAGGAGTGCCCGAGCCGCGAGCCCTAGCTACGAACGCGCCACCGTGAACAGCGCTCTCCGCTCCTCGCGAGCTGACTCCCCCGGAGCCGGGAAGGGAACAGATCGAGCGCGCAGCCCATCCACCTCTTCAGCTCGGATGGTGAGCGATCTCAGAGAGCCTTTCGTCGTGCGGAAGGTGAGACTAGCGCACACACCCCTAACCCTACTACTTCTTCACTTAACTCAACAAGTGCGCTAGTGTCATCTACCACTGTGTTTTATTCTGTTCATGTTTAACTATAATAACACAATTATTTATTTGTGATAATAATGGCAACGCCCTTTACTCTTGTTTCTCGGTGATCACATTACCAGCCCCCTTACTACAGTTATGGCCAGGTTTGATTTATTTATGGATTTACTATTTGTATATTGTAGAATATAATGTGTGGTGTGCCAATTTATTTTTTGTCCTTAATATACAGTGTAATATTTTTATTTCTTATCCGGATAATTTCCCCAATTATTACTATAGATATTGAATTATGTACTTAACTAGATCTTCAATATAAGAAAAATCATTATATGAAAGTAGATCGCCACCATTTTATTGATAAAAAATGGTTTTGCTTTAATTTTCAGACTGTCAATATCGATATTATATCTAGCAGAATATAACAATTCATAGAAAAAAACGATAAATGGTAGCAGTCAAATTTTAAGTTTAAATTTATTATTAATTTTATAGATTTCAGTTCGAATCTTGTATTATGTATTATTCAATATCTATGTATGTATGATTACTTCGCATTATTTAAATCGTAAACATCAATTCTCTTTTATCATTTACTCTGACTATTAATTAAAAAGGACTCGATTGTTCGGAATTCGTATTTTTCTTTAACTCTGAGATTTGTAGCTGTTATATATTTATCCTGTTATATCTATGTATTATCTGTAGTATTGCACATTTTTAATCTTTTGTTCCGTTACTTTTGCGTTATCAAATTCACATTATTATTGGCCTCTGTTATCACTGTGTATTATGTAAGAATTCATTTTATAACCCTATACTAAGTATAACCGTATATGGCTTTGACGTCATGCATATAAATGAATGATTAGATATTATAATTTAATTGGAACATTTAATTCAGAAATTCAAATTTTAATATATTACAGCCTTAACTTCATATAATTAATTATTTGTATGTATATTTGGAAATATAAATCTTTTTGTGTCATTATTGTAATCGTTTCGAGGAATTTTTATGTTATCTCATTTTTTATTAATTATTTCAAATGCCAGTTGATTGACGTGTGTACAACTCAATTACAGCAACCATTTGTGTTTAATTCATGGAGGATCGTATTTAAACATAATAATGATTGCTAGGCAAACCATAAAAGTAGAATTTATAGTAAATCGTGCTCCACTTTCATTGATTGATTCGTTTAATTTAAAACATTACATAAGTTACCAATCAAATTTTACGTTTAATGAAATATTTTGTTTTATTCTATAATTTTTAGAAAATCACATATTATGTCACTTCTGGTTTGTAGGTAATTTTCGTTCATTTTCTTTTTTGTTGTTTTGAATTTCTACGAATTATAATATCTGTTTGATCGTTAATGTATAACATTGTTGTTATGCTTTTCTTTCACTTTCTTCTCGTTTTGATCAGAAGTTACACCCTTGCATTGGCAACAGTATCTATTTATACAAACCGCAAGCTATATATATATATGTAAACCGCGCAAGTTTAGATAATTACTATATACATACCAAAAAAGTTTTTCATTCGTTGTAACATGCATTTTAAAAGATGTCCCACTTTTTACCTGTTGAGCGAGACTTGCTGTAAAAATATTGTGCGCACTTTATTGTTTCCTTCTAAAGGAGGCAGTTCATGTTTACCTTAAAACTATCAAGCTACCAGAAACTATGTACACAAAAATATAGTTGAAATTTATTTTTAAAGAAAAAATACTTTAAACTTTGGGGACTATTATAAAAGAAGAGAAAAATGGTGTTCATGTTCTATTGGTGCTCTTACATAATTTTATAATTAACTTTGTTTTAGTTATGAATATATATTTAAATCGTGTCTTTGTTTTAAATTATATAATATATTTGTTTAAAAACAACAATGATCATATATCATCCCACTAATATAATAGTGGTAGGTATACAAGGTATCGAAAATAATTTTAAAAGGCTCGTTCCAGTCAGACACATTATTTTACATCGTTTTGTGTTGTCCACTTTATTGTATATATTAAAGTGCATGAAACTTTATTTGCAAACAATCCATTTTTACTTATCGATAAAATGTCCTGCCTGTAAATTTTTAATAGTTTTATACTGTTAAGATCCTTTAAATTTATAACTATATAGTTAAAACAAAATTGAAGGCGCTTAAATTGAACTAAATCGAGACGTTTCTATTTAACATGCGTTACTTCGAATAATATTTGCGAAACTGTTTTGAATCGTTCAATTTAATCATTTCTAAAAGAGATAGTATTGAATATTCTCTTTATTTTTAATTATATATTGTGCATTTTTATTTTTTAATGAACGCCGTTACAATGATTAATATATCGCGACATTTTCGCATTAAATTATAAGATTAGTTTATATTAGACGTCTCTACGTATTAACGATAACAACTACATTATAACCATTATTATTTAACAAGATTATGTCGCGTGAATCCCTGTTTTTTATTATTCTAGAATAAAAAGTACAACTTATTATTTAAACATTACAGTGTAATTTCTTTTATAAAAAAAAATAACAAATTAGCTGCTGTTTCTATCATTTCAGTTATTCTTAACATTTATGATTGTCTTTTCTTCTTAATGGGATATTCCAATCAATTTTGAATGTTTTCTTCGGTATTTTACATCGATAAAATATGGGCTAAACGATATCTACTTTTTCAATTTCTATATTCCTGCATATTGTTATACTTTTTCAAATGTACTCAAGATTTATAATCAAGACATGTTTTCGAGATCCTGTAGTAGCTGTATTGCATTATTGGTGCCAGTCTAATTATAGGCTGTCATAGAGCACTATAAGCTTATTTATATTTTATACTATATTAGTGTTCTAAACAAGTGTCAACTCATTGGCTAAATATTTTAAATATCCTGCATTTATTGGTTTTCCTCACATGCATTGACGTGCCGATTTATTCTACAGAATAATCTTCGGTTTTTTAAACTTGTTTAGCTATCCTAATTTGTTAACAGTTATAGGATTTCTGATAAATACATGAATTACTATACATGTTTCTATTCCTTCTTCCAGGTTGAAACTGATTTAATTGGCCGAAAGCCGCAACTTCATGAATCTCGATTCAGTAAATCAAGCTCAAGACGTGCTCGATCTGTCTCACCATCTAGAAATCGTGGTGAGTTTTTGATTTAATGTTTTAAAATAGCTTTCAAAATTATTGTTAGCATGTTAATACCTCCATGCATCTACATATTGTGTATATTCATATAAAAAATATGAATAATATTTATTAAATAATCGAATAAAATATTGTGGAAAAATATAAACATTCAAAACGATAAATCTGCTATTGTCATTGATGTAATTATTTTACTATCAAGATACTCAATTATATATTCCGAAATTTTGTTTTTTGATAGCATAAAGATTATATAATTTTCTATTGTTATATCAACTCCGCTTAACGGTATTTTTTAAATAGTGTAAATTTATGGTTATTGATCAAACTGTTTCCAGATAAAATAGTTATAAATAAGAATGCAATAATGTATATAAAAAAACGTTATTATTTTTAGTGTTTGTATTCTTAAAAAGTTAGCAATTTGCATTATAAAATATAACAGTTAAAAAAGCTGAATTTTTATAAAATGTATCTTCTTTTGAAAACCTTTTAATTTAAATGCATAATTTCAAATGTTAGTGTTTTATACTTCATTAATAATTATATATTATGTTATGTGATATTATATAGCAATAAATAGTTAATTAATTGTGTATAATTTTCTTTTCGATGACATTTTAATCTCTGCGCCATTTACATCGTTCAAATACTTTTACTACTTAAAACGTACGCCGCTTTATTATTTAAATCTACTATGTTTCTTAAATCTGGATCTTATTGACATTGTATATGCGGAGCTGGGTTTATATAAATATTTTAATTCATGCGGCAGCTATATTATATGAGAAGCTGCGCATAATATGGTGCTTGCTCAAATGAGTACAGTATATAGGTACATAATATGAGCTATATATACAATATATTATAGCACCTAACTATAATGTATACACACAAATTGTAATATATCTTTGATGTTGCTATGCAGCACCTAAGTAATTTGCACAATATTAATGAACCTATCTCCACTTTCTTAGGTACTTAATCAGAGAACTCCATAAAACTATTTTTTTTGCGTTGAACGAGTATGCCAGTCTCTTTTCATAGAACCAAATATCTACCTATTAAACTACATAATTATATAAGCGCTATGCACAATAAATATGTCAATAAGCGAGCCCGCAACTAGGTATCATGCTCTATATAATCGCAGCTTACTACAGCTTCCCTCGGATTACTATTAGCAACGGTATGCAGTTGCTAAGGTGCTCTAATTGACAGCCAAACAGCCTCAATTCTCTGGAATTTGTAACGCGCAGAGCGGCCGTTTTCCTTTCTGTTATGCAGTTCTGTTCCATTTGCATCCACTATTTAAGATAGTGAAGTTATAGAAATGCCCGTTATATTGGATGAAATTATACTAAATATTTTTACGCAAACAAAACTCTGAAATTCTTTGTAATATAATTGACAATGTATAATATCTCAATATTGCATCGATAATTTGAATGCTTAGGTTACTATTTCTCTATTAGGTCCTTTTCACTCTGGCGATTTAGTATACATACATATAACATAGAAGACATATCGTTAATTAGTGTGATGTTGTGGTACTTCATTATCAGTTAGGTTATGTTGTGAAAGGTTCACTAAGCGGAGAATGTATTTGCCTTTAATCGCCATCGTACATATATTAAGACAGTTAAGAAAAGGTAAAGGAGAGGGGCAAAGGGGGGGGGTGAATGGTACATTTGTTTGTCTTACTCTTCATTCTTCTTCCTCAATACAGCGGTATTTTTATTTGTTCTGAGATATAAAAAGGAAAATTATGTTCTCGAATTTTTCGACAGTCTGTTTGATGAACGATTTCAAGTTCACCTTAGAGATAGTGATAATTGACCCTTTCCGATGGACCACTTAATGCGTGTTTGCTGATTTGTGATCGGCCTACAACAACAACAATTAATAAGCTGGCGGTTCGTTGTGTAGTATAATAATTGCTGCCACTTCTTGTGGACTGGCCTTAACTACCGTCTTGGAAACGCTGCAGTTAAATAACTGCGCAACGTTTTAGAAGGAGGCGGCCTATAATATACAATGTGCCTGCGTCTTAACTCTTCAGTAATAGGCTACTGCTCGGTATAGTGAATTGGTAGTCGCCATTGTTGTTTGCAGCAATTAGAAAGTGTTCTGGCGTTGGTTGGCATAAATTTGCCTACCTAAGCTAGTGGTTGTCATTTAGTCAGGAGAAACTCCAGTGAATTGTTCTGTGGTGCATTCGTCAGTGATCCATTCTCATTTGGAAACAAAAGTCTGTGACGTCAGCAGTATTATTAATTGATTGAATTTTACATCCCAAGGGTCGAGATCTTTTTCTGCAATGTATAGATCACGTTCTTATCGTAAGTAACTTCTTCTTTCTCTGTGCAATCTTTTAAATCACAACTATATTTTACTTATTTTTTTATTTATGAAATTAATATTTTTACACATTACAGATGATGGTTGGAGATATTATATTATATTTTAAATATATTAGATAAAACTATTTTAAAACTTCACAAAAACTTATTTTATAACAGTTTTGTATATTTCTATTCTTTGTTTCAGAAAATGTTAATAAGATATTTTAGATTTCAGTATTTCTTAGAGAAACTGCATCTGTTTCTTCATTATTTTGTTATTACGAAACACATTTGCTAATTGTTCATATATCCTCTGATTTTCTCTTTAAAACATTTCCAATTGAATATGGCATTACTTTATAATGTACTTTTATAATATATATACTATTCACTAAAATAAAACCATTATTTCCCGTTTGTAAAGGTTTATACGTTAGCACTACGTATATTATTATAGGCTATACCGAAAAGGATGCGCGGCTGTATAAACACATGTCTTTGTTCAATGTTGTTTAAAAAAATTAATAACAAATAAAATCGTCTGTGTTCTACGGTAGTAGGGTAAGGAAAACGCTATTCTATGTTTTTTAATAATGTTTAATGTGTTTATATATAAATTATTTTAGTTTTATATAATAAACAGATATCTATACAGCCGCGCATCCTTTTCGGTATAGCCTATATTTGCATCACTTCAATTTCTGTGTATGAGATGACTCAATCAAAATATATAATTTCAGTAATTTTGATACTGTTATATAAAAAATAAATTTGTAGGTAGCAAGTAAACTATATTTAAACTATTAATAATAATTGATTTGTTTTATTAACGTAATATTGACACCTAAATTGACATGTTAAAAACATATATTTCTTCTTATTTTTGTTTCCGTATTTACAAATCATAAATAAAGCAATTTATCTTAAGAATAGAAAAAGATTTAACATTCTTATCTATGTTTTTTGCAGTTCTTAATTGTATATGTCGAAAGTATGCCAGTTAGAATTCACTAACTATAATAAAATACTTGCTCAACGAGTTTTATTTAATAGTATATTAGGTTAATTATACTACTAATAAGAAAATGAGTAGTATAAATCAATAATACTCTATTTGGTCTTAAATCTGTCTGCAGGAGAGTTAGACGCTGAAGTGGAAGCTGTGCTAGCACGCACTAGTCGTAGCCGTCCTACAAGTCCTGTTTCGGCTCGACCAGCTTCTGCTGGTCCTCTGACTGACGTTTACACCGAGCGACTCAAGCGCCGCGTAGACGACAGCATCTGGCGCAGCCGACACTTGCGCTACCATTACACGAGCAGCTACTATCCCTACTATCCCTACTCGAGCATCTACAGCTATCCGTACAACAGCTACTACCCCTACAGCTACCCCTACCATCACCACCACCACCATAACTCCAGCTTGAGCTCCGGCTTGAGCTCCGGCTTGAGCTCCAGCTTGAGCTCCAGCTGCTATCCTTACAGCAGTTACTATCACTCGCACTGGTGGCCCTACAGATATGGTCGCTACCCATACAGCAGCTACCATCCCTACTCATGCGTGAGTTTCATTATTATGTTCTTTATTTTACTTTAATAGATACTTTCTCTGTATAAAATTCATTTCAGCTGAATTTAAATATCCATAGCGACATCTATTTTAATCTGAATATAGTTTAGCAAATAGATTATCAAAAATTATTTTTTTAAGGATACATAAACAAATTATTTTCTTAAATATGCTAATGAAATTATAATATATGAATATATTGACCTTGATTAATGTTCGATTTTGTTATCACATAATAAGATACTCTCAAATTTTACTGTAATATTTATATTGAAAAAAAATCAATATATATTCTTTTAATATTCATCAGTTTGTCTGTGATGCAAATCTTGGATTAATAATGTTAACGTTTCCGACTAAATTTTACTAAAATATATTTTTTAATATAGACTTTTCTATTGTGGTATATCTTATCTTTTCGCACACTTATTGAAGAAAAACGATTCCAAATGGAGAATAGTTTTATTTATATAATAATTGAAATGTAATTAATAAATATAAATAATATATTGTATACTATATATCGAATACATATATGTATATAATATACATATATAAAGAATTACTTCTCAAAGTTAACTCGTAAACGAAATAATGTTATTAAAATTTGAATTGATTTGTTACAAAGATAGTACCATATAAAATTTAAAACTGGAGTATATAATGGAATATTTTTAATATCCTAAAAACAAACACATATTTGATTTTAGTCCAGCTGAATTTGTCAATAGCAACCATAAATTTAAAGTGACGAACTATGCGTGTGTGTTAATTGATTTACAATATTCTCGGCCCGTTTGATGAGAAGAACGAAGCAAAGCGGTGAAATTGTGTAATCAGTGGAATGTGCGCGCGGGTGTTTGTTTGCTTGTCGAACACTCTGGTCCATTTTTATAGCTCAATGAATGAGTGAGTATTCCTCTTGTGAACTTGTTTGTATAGTGTATGTCGTTTGTTCTGTCGTTCGTTCATTGACTTATCAACAATTATGCTGTGCACTAAATATTACCACAGCTAATACTCCCTTCTACACTTTATATGGCTATCCGAATATAAACTTAAGCTCAACTTAGTACCACTATTATTTAGTGTATTTTCTACCGATCTAATATTACGAAAAACAAACACTCTAAGTCGATTATATTGTTCGAACAGGTATCTATTGGTGCCTAATTGTCATAGCTACCCAATTGGCAACCTTTAAGGCGTCAAGTCTGTTTGTATTTCCAAGCGCTATACTATAATCTAGAAGTTATCTAGCTAGCTACCGACGATCACCAATTCCATATTGTGTATAGATTATATTATAAACTAATATAATATCTGGTTGTTAGTAGCAACTAAATCAATTGAGTACATGCGTTTTGGTTGTTGGAGTAGGCAATATGATCATCATTAATATGAACTTAGACCAATTGATATCTGATATTTTCGACTGAATTATTTCATAATTCTAAAATTCACGATAATATTTTTGTTTTACTGTATAAGTATTTGTATAATGTGTGTACTCTGTGCAGAGTAGCTATGCGAAGAAGTAGGGAGCCAAGCTTACAGGATATAAAACCTTACCATCTAAAATATGCAGCCACTCTTTCCATATATACATTATAATTCTGTCACTTAAGTTAGAATCTATTTGTATTTTAACCTATGTATATGCATGCTCAAATATTCCTATATAATGCGAATCTATATACCTAGCAAACCTTTGCATGCTCCATAGTCCGATTAAATATTGTTTCAAATGTCAAACTGTTTAATTCATAACACAATTTTTAATTATATCGCTATGAAATCTTTATATATCACTATAGTTACTCTTTAAAGTGCTAGAACCTGTATTATCATTCTTATGTAGTACACGTGATTAGATGCAATTTTACTTTCGTTTTTATTTATAATCTGATACATTTTTAGTAATAATACATATTATTTTAATATAAAATTCCGTAGAAAAGCCACACAATAAAAGTATTTTATTGATGTTTGTTAAAAATTGCAGTTTTCTTAAATGAAATTTGTTGTCATTATTTTAATATTTTGATACTATGTTATAGATATATACATATACAGTTACAGTTACAGTTATAGTTAAATATAGTTAATACATACATATAGTTCAATCTTTATTCGCCTCTATAAAATAAATGATTTCAGTTTAGCAATGCTCTATAACTTGGTATATATCAATTTTGCTTAATTATACCTATACATATATATATATATATATTTTTAATTATTTGCATTATATTTAAAGGATCACAACTGTTTTGACATATAGACATCGATATTATTTTAAAAAATCATTGCAAATCCTTCATTCTATTAAGTCTAGATACCTACATAATAGTGGCATAATATTTAATGTTGGATTTTTTTATTACGACACAACTCTATAATTTTTATTATTGACGCCTGTAGCTCTTCCATGCGCCTGATCATCTATCTAGTAATGCATGGCTTTTATAGATAGAACGTCAACCCCACCCCATCATTCATCCGTCCTCCCCGTATATATGTCATAATCCCTTCCCTCCTCATAAATGTGGCTACCCTATCCCTCTGCTTTTCCTTTCCTTCGTATACCTTGATGTACACGATTTCAGGACAACTATGATGACCCATCAACTGTTCCGGCTTCCGCTGTTAGTATATTATCGCACTTTTATTAAATTACGTACAACATAATATTCCTATAACAATTTACAAATACTTAGTTTGCTCCACTCTTCCCCTCGTTTTCATTACAACTGATGCCTGATGGTATTAAAAAATATATATTCACACAGCTGTGTAATAAATAATAATAAAAATACTTGAAGAACGCTTAAATTTTGTTAAAATTTTCTTGCTCCAAAGCTGTAAATGTTTCAAATTTTAGTATTTTTTTACTTCTAAGCATGCCATATAATATGCTTATTATATTGATAAAAATGATATTTACCTTAATGCGCTTACACATTTCCGCTTAACTCCACATTTTGCCAACTGTCTGTCTTTTAAGCCAAATATAAGTTATTTATTATGTACTTCAAGTATAGCCTAATATGTTACAATCTCATCAAAATGATAAACACAGACTATTCATGTAGCTACTTTGATTGTAGTTTGTATATAAATTATACACGAACGCTATATGTAAACAACAGCTGTAGTTTTCTATAACAATTATAAACTAAATATCAAATTTAGAGTTAATTATATATTCATCTCGAGATTCGTGTATTTAATCATTTCAAAATGTAAGTAAATGTTATTGTTTATTTGCTAATATAATTACAAGTCATGTATAAGGAAATACATTTGGTAGAACGTGTATAACAGATAATATAATATACAGTAAATTATCAGAACAATTTACTACAAATTTTTACAAAAATATATAATATTTAGTCGTAAAATCTTTGTATGCATAATAATATTAAATCTTCACAATCATTATTATCCTAGTTCACCAAATATTCAAGACTAATTGTTTGCATGGATCAATATAATGCAATGTATTGACAATGACATATATTTTTAATAGAGTTATTACACCCTCTGAATTTAACACGGTGGTACCTAGACAATAAAAAACATTGTGATTAATGATAATGACTTATTTAATGACAGCCCGTGTAAGATTTAAAATCACAAATAAAATGTTCACTATGTAGGTAATATAAACCAGGAAACTGGATGACCTAGATTCAAGATAACATTCCATTAGTAACGAATATCTTTACATTCTATAGACGCCTATACTATTGTAGAATAATTCCAATAAAATCTTTACATTATATACTTCAACAGTGTAATTATTAACAGCCAAGGTAATCTGGAGTTAGGATCTATCAACTTGTAAAACATTCCGATGCGCACATTATGGTTAGTGTTAGGTAAAATTAATAACTTTAATCAGTAAAGTTATAAAATATAATCAACAATATGCTGGAAATTCTAATCCTTACTGTGTATTATAACTAACAATATAATTCCACTGCAACCTTGGTACTGAAGCACCACACGAAATCCTTTTTATCTAAACCTCAATCTCATTACTGGCATCCGACATTCCATCAACTCCTAATTGGCTCTGATAAATGTCTGCCTCCATACTGCGTTGGTGTGACGCTAATCTTATAACCATAGGAACCATACGTCATATACAACAATAGGCCTTTCCTAATTTTTTATACACAAAAAGCATAATATTGTCTTTCTAAAAACTGAATTCAATGCCAGTGCTAATAAATGATAATAACAATGCATTATTAACTGCTCCTAAATATTAGTAGTGGCTTTGCACTTTTTTTTTACAAAATTATGGCCCTTTTTTATATATCACAAAAATTAAGGTAAACTTCGTTGAAAATATTGTAACAGAAAAATTATATATAATACAAATATTTTGTTTTTAAACATGTCAATATACAGCTTCGCTTTTTAATTTGAAACAAAATGACACGTCTAACATTTTTTATATTACAGAAATTTTTATTCGTGTTCATTAGTGATAGGGATTTTAATGTTTTATAGTTAAAAAATAAATCGCGTTAAACAATTTATTATTTATATATTAAATATATTTTCTAAATATCTTAACAGTAGGATTTTATTAATCATAGATTGATTAAAATATTAATTATTATCAATCTGTATTTTTGTATAATATTGCTTTGGATTCAAACAAGAATACATATTAAATAATACTTAAATGCATTTTGTAGTTTATATTTTTATAAAGTTCAAATTTTTAATAAATTTATATTTGGAAAAATTATATCGATCTCTATATTATCATACTATTTTTTAATGAAGCGAATATACGATTACATGATACATATTTTAAATGAAGAAAATTCAAATTTTGTGTAGTTTGCTTGTAGCTCTATATATTGCAATAACAACAATCCATGATGTTCAGATGTGTAATGTAAAGAATAAAATATGCTTTCGACGCTATTGCTATTGATTGGCATGTGTACTCTGCCGATGTTATTTATTTATAAAGAATATATTATATTTAAAAATTTATTCATTGTATTAGATTTTCTGCAAATAGCTCTGTCAGAATTATTTCCCCCACAGTTTTTTTTATATATCTTTTTTGGAAATCCTTCCAAGTCGTGTGTATTACATTTTTTTCACTTGCGGCATGGCATGTTTCTCAATATTTTTCTCTTTCATCTGAGCATTATATGATCTGTTGTTATTATTTTTTAATATATACGCAATAAGAGAACTGTGATTCGTAAAAATATTTACTTATAATTGTGATGTCGTTTATTAATTATTGTTCAAGTATAAATTAGTTAATCATTTTTACTCGATTTAAACAAGTATTATCTGAAAATCTTAACTTATTTAAATTGAGTAATAATGTTTTGGACTATTTTAATTGGTTAATTCAAATTTAATTTTACATTAATACGAATCACAGATTATCTTGTAGAAGTAGCAAATAGATATTAGATGTAATTTAATGCCAATACCCTTCCTCCCACCCGTTTCCTATCTGCCAATCACTCACTGACACGTCATCGTATGTGCCTTGCATGTCTGTAGCGTCTTCAGCATTCGCATAGGCACCTTCTAGAACTTGACACTGACCTCTATTTGGCCCGACAAAGCCGGCTCAGCCATGAGTGTGCCGCCTAGAGTTGCTCTCCCATCTCCATACCGCCTGGCTCCCCGCTCGCTTTGGTTACTATAGCAAAAACAGGTGTGTGCGTTGGTTATGATTGCCCATATGGTGGCTCCCAAGGTATCTGTGTCTGCTGCATGTTTGAGTGTGAAATGTGTATATTTTGATTGAGCTTAACCCCTTAGTAATTAATTCTAAACTTGTTATTATAGTATGCTTACAATAAATCATGAAATATCAATTGTCATTTGAGTAATGTCAATATAAAATATCGTTTATTTTTAATACATCCATGTAAATAAAATTAATAAAAACGATGGAGTTTAGTACATATTATCATATTGTTTAGTTTATTTCATACGTTCTTGTTTCTCGTGGGAAAAGCATGATTATGTAATAGATATCATTGCGAAGTGTAATAAAAGAATATTATGAACTATACATGATGGATGTTATTACAGTATGGATAATATGTAATACACGTGTTCTCATCACGGTATTCCCGATCAATAGAAAAAGTATTTCTTGAAATGATATCATGTTTTTTGTTGTATGTTTAATGTGTTATTTCTAGTTTATTTTACTATAGCTAATCAAAATGTATAGGTATATATACACCATTTTAAAAATTGCCACACCCAGTGTATGGTAACAATCAATCACTAAGTGACATTATGGTATAGTCATTAATTTACTTCCTCGTGATATAAGACACAAAAGTTTCTCATACGCCGTATATATTGTGCGTGACTGTACTGGTGTTGCATAAAAAGGAGTAGAAATTGAAACTAAACAGGAAATTAAGAGTTTTGAGATGTGCCTGAACCTATAAAACCCATTATTTCACAATGCATGGATATTGTGTCTTCATTTCGTATTGGTATAAAGGTCCAATATGTGATTAATAATTTAAAATGAATAGGAGTTAATATAGTACATAGGACAAAAAACGATTATTTAAATAACGCAAACCTATTATATAAGGTGTGGGTTTATACTATATGTATATGTATGTATGTATATATGTATGTATATAGTATTATTTACGTCATTTAACAGTATATGTATATTAATAGTTTGTACTTTTACTTTTAGCTACACATGTAGCACTATTTATCTTGAAAGGTTATTGGCAGCACCTAAAAAGACTTTCAATTCAAAATAGCTAGCAGTGCGATAACAATAGGCTTTATTTGTTATTCAGCTGAGAATATAACACTTCACGTTATACTTCTTTGTTACTAAAGGTAATATAATAATATATAGAGTACCTACTATATATGTATCTTGATGATATCTTAGATATCTCGTAATTTTGAATAATTTATTTATAGCCATTATTTCATTAGTGCTTTATTAAGTAATAAAATATCCTATAGTGGGAGACTTGGATAAGATATTAAGCTGATAATTATAAAAAAGAACCTTTTGTGAAAATATTTGTTTTCTCATTCTATTTATTAAATGTTTACTTTATAAACAGACTCTTTTCTTGTTTACTGTGTGATTAAAATTAAAATGTTACAATCTTGTTATTTTCATGTACTATTTCTTATTTTATTTATTTGTTTAAAGATTTTTTTAACTTGGTAAACAGCTATAATTTTATTGTCTTAGCGAATTGTCTGTGTGTTTTCTATAACACTGAGTTTTAATAGTTGACAGTTATTTTATTTACATATATTATATAGAATATATACCTACTCTGTCTAATACTTTGTGTTAACAAACAATGTGAAATATTAAGGCAATTTCTGAGGCAGTAAGTATATAGAGTCTGCACCATTTCTGCAGCAAGCCATATATATGTACTACTTACAAATTTATGTCTATACAGTTTAGGTAATAAGTAGTGAAATTAACACAATTATTTTTCGAAATTTTAATTACAAATCATTATATATCTTATACATAATATAGAGTTTATGTAAAAGTTAACCGCCTAGATATTAGTTACAGTCAAAATATATATATGTAGGTAGGTACTACAAATTATGCGCTAATTGCCGAGTGCACACATTCTAGAAATATTTAATCACAATGACTGTACTGTTTTTACTATAACTATGAAACTACTTATATTATATAGTTATGGTGACCCAAATCTGTCATCAGAAATTTTTATTTCAATTCATCAAAAATGAAACTCCAACAACCGCATTTTCTTGTAGTGCATTATTGTTTAATACTGCAAAGTATAAAAATCTGGTTTACTATAAAGAGAATATTTGCTAAGATTTTTATATATACAGTAGGTTTTAGATTACTTAGCTTTGGTGAATCATTTGGTTCTTATTATACACTTCGTTGTGTTACCATTACCTACACACAGTACTAAGTTAATCCGCTTACGTAACAGTTACATCGTATAAAATAGCGCCTTAACAACGTATAACAGGTTGGTAATCTCTGAATAATATATTAAAAAAGGTCAGGTAACAAAGCTGTATGTTAATTACTATAATTGTTAGTTTGCGTATATACTAGGACTGAGATTTGAGGTCAGAAATTTAGCGTTAGGTGCCCTTTTTTGTTTCTTACACTGTATATATGTAACATACAATTTCAATCTATTGTTTTTCTTTCCTACTGCCTGGAATATAGAGGAACTATTAGGGGCAAGTACTATATTGACTATAATAGTACTATGTATATTGTATAGTTGGATATTGTTGTCTTGCAAACAGCTTCGCCTTAGTGACTCACTTGACTCATTCCTCTTTTTCCTGCTATATATATAGTTACGCTAATATCTCTATGAGGTTGATAGCAAACATGCAAAGCTTACAAGCCTGTTTGCTTACAATATATACCTTCTGATAAGGTTGAATAACATGCAAATTGTTATTGTGACCTATATTTGCTAGAATATCCAGCTACTATTACAGAAGTTGTCGATATTTCTCTTGTAATTTTCATATCCAGCTAATAAATTTGACGATCAACTCGCTATTACTGCTGCAGTAGTTAACTGACTTCAGTTGTAGCTTGCTAATTAATTGTTTCCTGATATATCGAACGAAGGGATGTGTCTATCTATTATTTTGACTCAGATAGAACATTTGTATTGTTGTTGATTTTTACCTAACTGAAGGTAGATTAGATGTAAGATATAAGGTATATTGACTTGAGCTACTACTTATTGTTAGAAATTCTGAGCTATACTGATAATTAGTGGATTAAAATCTTTGAAATAACGTAGTTAATCTATTAGTTCATATTAGATAAAGCATTTAAATTTACTTTTTGTATTAAATACTAGAAATATATTATTGAATATTACTTTGACATTAAAGAGATTTTATTAACTATACTTTAAAATTTCGTAGTAATTTAAAGTTTGTTTTATCTTTTATTTTGCATTAAATATGTGTTTTTATTTAGTTTTGAAAATGTAAGCTTATTAATCATTATAACTCATGACAAATGTTATTTCTGATATCTCGTCTACACAAATATTAAATATTGTTTGATATATGTTGTCACTGCGTTTTATAGACTTTTAATTGTCAATTAATGAAATACGCGAATTTCCTAGTGCGCCAGGGGATACTTCTTAAAGGAAGGCAGTGGTATGCTGTAGGATCTGTGACTTGTTCTTTTTGTTGGTGTGTGTTTTATTATAGGAAATGAACACATTGCGTGCTAAACATTTTCCGTCTCGTCGCATTGATTTCACTCTTCATTTAGTTGATATTGTCTGTATGGTGTTTCTTGTTTATAATATTCATGCTATATCGTTATATAAAATAATGTAAATAGTGTATGTGATATTGGTATAGTTTAATTAATATAATCATAATATTTAACAGGCATTGACACTTATTGAAACACATGAGTGATTTTACATTACGACGAATTATAATGGATTTGATCATAGTATTTTAATTTTAAGAATCAGTAATTGTTATATTTTAAATCAATTGTTTTTTCTCCTGCGGAACGTGAAGATATTATATTTATTTATTTTTATAATAAACTTAACTTGAAACAAATATTTTATTGGAGTTACGCAATTTCTCTGATTTAAAATAAACTATGAACACTTTTTACATAATATAATTTCTTATATGGTTTCCTTATTCTAAAAATGGAATATATTTTTCGTTAATTATATTTCTCAATCGAATTAATTATGTGTATATTTTTATCCATGTGTCTAATGCTTTTATATTAATACTAATGTAAATATTAAAAAATAAACATTTACTTATACTTACTCTTTATTCTAAAAAATTAAAATTCTAACGCTATTGATGTTATATTTGTATGTGTCAATTGTTCATAATATATATATTTGTATTATTTTTATGTGTATATAACGATACAGTAATTCAATAATTAAAAACTATATTTAATTTTATAAGTATACCCAAATCACATTTTGAACTGAAACGCAACTAGCATTTTTAAATTAGTTTAATTAATATTCCTCACAAGTAACATGTCATCATCAACATGTTATTCATAATGCCATAATATGTAATGAGAATTTATAATCTACAGGTTTGTATTTTTGCAGTATTATGTTATTATATCTATTTGTGTATGGTACTTTGATTTATGGTTTTATATCATAGCTACCTTAGAATATAACTATGACTCTTCCATATATATACTTGTATATAAATATATAGTTTACTATAAGATTCTTTATAGTTTAAATATAATTTTATAAACGCGTTATAAATAACGAGGCCCTTTCCAAAGAAGTCAACATATGCGGTGTGGCTTAATTATGATTTCAATATATATAGTTGCTTTAATTTGTTGTGTTTTTGTTGTAGATTAAAGCAGTACTTTTCAAGTATTTTATAAATACACTATATATCGAGCAAACCTTTTGAAGAATAATTATTTTGTAAATTTCTTCTCTTCCCAAATTCAATTTACTTCAGTATTAAGCCCCCAGTTCAGTGGATCTTCTCTCATGGGACCTATGCTGTGAAGAACTATAAACAAAACTTTGTCTGGAACTTACATATTTTCTGTGTGGAACGGCCACCCGCCTTCTCCCCTCCTTTCCCCTTTCGATTCTCTGTAGTGTGAACCAATCTAGATATGTCTCTTCCACACTGCCCTAATTGTCTGTTTTTATTGTTCTATTTAGTATTATTTTTCTCCTTTCTTTCTAGACATTATTTTTATTTTTATTGTTTTAATTGTTTATTCCGTTGTCAATATATTTTATTAATTTTCTCGTATTTCGCGTCATTAAATCGAATTAATCTCAGCGTGTCATTTAGACGATGTTATCAATTTTATATTACTTGTGTAATAATTAGGGAATCTTCTTTTTCTCTTTCGTCCAACACTCTTCATTCCAACATTTCGTAGCCATCAGCTGGCCTGAACATCCCCCTATTAACTGAAATTTTTGTCATAATTAGCGTTGCCTGTGATAATATTATTTTCATAATATAAACATTGTTATAAACAAATGTGCCCCATGTTATCGAATTCCGTCCATTTCTTCCACAACACCCCTTTTATCACATCATATTCTTTACTTCTTACTATATATATCAAAGAATATATTTCATTACTTATTCAGAGCTGGATATATTGATTATAATATAGAGTTTATCATACACCCTCCCCCCTTAGAGAATTATTTTATTTGGTATCATGTTCCTGCAAAATCACAAAACTATACTACTCCTAATGTGTAACACTATTGTTTTAATGGATTTTACTTCTTAGAATTACATACAATGTATTTTTCGACATATACACATCGATTACTATATCTATATCCTACCCTTTCATACGAAGCATTGCTTGCACATTCTGTTACAATATCATTTTTTAAGAACAACAATTTCTGTCATACCCTTCCTACCTATAGCTATTTGAAGTTTTATTTAAAATATACTTTCTAACCATATTACCCGGCCTTGATTTGAAGTTTATATTTAGTTTATACAAGTTACTATTTCATAATTATAGTAAAAACCGTTATCTATAGTCTAAAATAAATTATGATTATTTTAGGAAAAGTAATGTTTATGAAAATGATCCCTCGCATATATAGATTTACTCAGTTCAAACTGTATTATTCGTAACTAGAAAATTAGTTTTGTATTATCTCTAATTTTGTTTAATCTGTAGTGAATTCACATGACATACTACTAACTTTTTTATTTCTTAGTTTAAAAAATATATACCCTTGTTCTAACATAAAATATTGTACCGTTAATTCAATAAAAAACAGTGATATATAGTCAGTATAATTTTTAAAATAAATTTCAATCTAAATTATTTGTATGAAACCATTAAAAAATGAAAATTTTGCAGTGATTCATAAGAAAATCACCCATTTAAAACGGTGACCACGTTACGTTTCGTCAAAAAGCATCTTTTATATATCGGGCGAACCGCGAAACTATTTCTACATTTAAGCCAATTAAAAACATAACTTAATTATTCAGATATATTTTTTCGAACAATATTTCTTAAAAACAAAATTGCTGTCTAAAAGGAATAAGAATAATTTCAAAAAGAAAATTGTATAGATTTATTAATGTTTTTAAAATTATTACCACTTGACTTCTTATTAAAAGTACATATTTCCCTGCAACCAGCAGCTTCTTCAGACAAACAAAATTTTAGACTATACACTAATGCATTTATAAGAGACTCAACATATATACCTACTAGTGAATAAAGATAAAATTAAGTATACAGTTTCGAAACGTAAGAGGAGCCAGAATAAAAAAAATTACTATAAAGAGTAGAGATAGAAAACTTTTTATGTAATAGTATTTTTATAAATTCACAATCATGCTCGCTCTGGAAGATTTCTTGGCAATGTCTTCCTCATTGCCCTTCACATCTTGCTATCCGCTAACGCGCTCACTCCTTCTCCACTCTTCGGTGGCTGGACACTTAAAAAGGTGGTGGTCGCTCGTCTCTATGACGCGGTTGCATAGCCGGCATGTGTCGCCCACTTCTAACCCAATTCTTTTCTTATAGCTTCTAAGTTGTAGCGTGCGGTCAGTAAGGAACCGACGCAGCTTGATGGTGTAAGCTTAGTTTTTGCAGTCCTTGATCCAGCTCTTCCCTTCAGGATACATTTTCACAGCTCTCCCGTGCTTGATGGTCCTCTTATGCATACTCCCCCAGATTCTAGCCTTGCTAGTTTAGAAGGAGTACCTTGTTTCTTATTGTGGGAGGTTTTTTGCGACGTCTTGCCCGCCCACTAGAGGGTACCCTCTATTCCTTATAGACATATTTTAAGAAAAAATTTGGTTCACCTTAACTGCAATTCTCTTCAGTTCTTTCTCTTGAGTTTCATCTTCTGGTCTTTCTGGATGATTTGGTGTCTAGGATTGTTATCATGGCACCTGAGGCTTCTGTCATTGGCAACGACGCTCAGTATCTCCCCTTTATCTTCCAGGCTAGGTAAATCAGCCTCCATATATAGGAATTCACCCAGTGTGCTGGCAATCATTTATCTGTGCATATAAATCTTTCATGGTTTTAGATTCTTTCCAGTTCACCCATGTCAGATTTTGTGTTGAAAGGTCTCTATGCTGAAGCGGCATATTCAAGTGTGCTGCAGTGTGCGATGTATGTATTTTTGAGTAGTTTCTTATTGAATCCCCATTCTTGACCTGCTACACACCTCATGATTTTCACTTTTAATAGCTTTCTCTTTGACTTTCCTGGCATATGTTATTTGAGTCTGAGTCTTCGCATACATATAATGTTACTCCCAGTCATATGTTGGTGGCAGCGACACATGTGCTATACTCGTAATAAACTGTCTGTTTGACTCCATTTTGGATTTGTAAGTCGATAAAATCCACTGCTCAGTTACTTGATTATTTAATATGAATTACCTTTAACCATTTTTGCAAAACATCTGAATTATCACAATGAAAATATGTTGCAAATAACTTATGCTTTGGTTAATGATATAATTTTCAAATTTTCTTTAATAGCCTTAAAATAATAATGTTTAAACACAGATGTTCAAAGTCCTTCGAACCAATTTAGTTTAAAATTATAATTAAAGGATAATAGTATTCAGGATAACATACTATTGTGTTTATGGAATTATAAAACTGTTTGATCGATCCGAACGGCGAGATTACTATGAAATGTTTTAATTAGCATCAAACTCCATTATAATATTTTAATTGACATCCCCTGTGGATGACAATTTTCACACATAAAACTAGTTTTTAAAATACTCTGCATTTAGTTAGTATCAGTAATGCAACTTTAATAACATATTAATTACTTATATTGCACATCTACACGATATGTATATAGTATATAGAATGCAATTAAATCATATACTATACTGATCATTACTGTGTTTGAAAGCTGTAATAAATGAATAAATAATTTCAATATACAGCGGTAACTGGATTAAACCTCTCCAGGGCTTAACATGGTCACATGAGTTTGAATAAAAAATATTACATATAGTATATACATAAAACTGGCACTGAGAACATTCTTCTGATATAAGTCACGTTTTACATGCGATTACATGTTATAGAATCAACTTTTATATATTGAAATCAAATCATGTACCTGCATGCTATAAAAATAACACAAAACATAAATATATTTTAATAAGTTCAATTAATGTTTTCTAAAATACCTAAAAATAATAAACTATTTGTTTGACCATTTTAGTATAAATTTTAAATGTATGTATAACTCCATCTAACACAGATTTTAAAGTTAAACAAAAAAGACTATGTTTATATTTTTATATATTATACAGGTAACAATGCAATTAATTATATTTTTGCAATCACGTGATTTTATTACAAACAAATACACAAATAAACTGTTCGGCCAACGGCTAAGTCACTCGGAATGTATTGTTAAATTGCTACTCTAGAAATTACATAAATCTAAGTTATATATAGAGGGTTAACAGTAATATCACATATATAGAAACAATAAAAACTTTGAAAAATACATTATATTCAAAATTATCCATTACAACGAAATTTGCTTTTTGTATATATATAAATCAAAAGGGTGCAAAAGTGAATATTTATATATACAATCGTAACTGAATTAGAATACATTTTATTATATAGTTTCTACTACACAATATATTTTCAAGGCACTCATATTTTTGTAATAGTTGCCTTTTTATCCTTTTAACCACAGAATTAATGTTAACAAGCACTGAATGCTCACTCTATCAATTTAAATATTTGCATGTTTAGTCTTGTTTAATATTGAATATATATATGAATAATTATTGTATGACAGCTACTTTGTAACCACCTTAAGTTTGTAATTTTTCGTGTAGGTATGGCCATGTTTTTATTATAAATTGATGGCAGAGCAATAATTCCATGTGGATTTATGTGCCAGAATCCAAGTTAATTATAAATACCACCGTACATTTAAATTTAAAAAAATATGAAGTGTATTAATTTGATAGACAGTTACATATTATAATGCAAGTACGAATATCATGTTATTAAAATATCTATATACAAATATTTAATTACATTGAACAATTTTTAAAGATAATTTAATGATATGCACTCATGCCCTAATATTACGTATATATAGAACATTGTATTATATACATTTTCTTGAATTAATACCAGTTATAGGTATAATTTGTTTTAAATTATTAATACATAATGCAGATTTAAATTTTTTATTTAATAAATTAAAAATCTAATTTTTTGTTATAAGTACCCTATATTATATAACAACAGATTCTCATTTCCATCTGGTGTTCAGACACCATTTATGAGAATATTACGTATAAATGTTTTAAGACAACGTCATTTACCATTAAGATTCTTAGTTATACAAGCACTATATTAGCTCAGTATAACGAAAATAGTATATATAGTATATTGAGCAGCATAACAAATAAAAGGATTCAATGTTTTGTGCATGAGTACTCGCAAAATATACTTAAGCATGAGTTTTATAAAAGTATAATATTCTTATAAGCCAATGTTTTACTTCGCATTTAAATTATATACTTATACATATGAACAAAACACATGGTACAAGCTACATACATTCATCGATTAGAACCACTATCGATTCAATGACTCAAGTGGTTACATTGAAAATTTACTTTGCATTTACTTTGCATATTCATACTCTAAACTAGATTTAACTTCAAAAAATCACGCACAATTAAAGTAGGCTAAAGCCTCTTTATAAATGTGGTGATATATGAACACAAATACTCCCTCTCAACAACTTGCCACATAAATCTACCTATAATTATTAATGCACTTAAAGCCCCATCTCCAGAATGGATTGAACTAAACGTGATACAATGTATTTAATGCCTACACGTCAAACTATTAATCGAATATTAAAATAGTATATTTAGATACCGAGCGTTGATCAGAAAGCCCTTCAAAATATATCGAAGATTACAGTCCACCTATCACATGACATAAATATTAACTTCATAATTATTACACGAATGCCAAATTTTTAAATAAACGTATCCCAAAGAAACCCATTTACAATTTCTAAACATATTTTGTAAATTATTAAAAACACGCTTATTCTGCAATAGTAATATTTTTTAATAAGACGTCATTATATATATATAATATATATAGGCATCTCAGGATAACGAATTTAAATAAACATATATGCAGTCAAACATGATAATAGTACACACTTTTTATGTCACATTCGTTTTTATTAATAAATGCAGAAAATAATAAATAAACAGATCTTCAGAGTTTGTTCGTGTTTCCAGTATGTTGGGAAAGGTACATAAAGAGAAGAGGGTTCGTGAAGTCGACAAAAGCTCAAAGAAACACCAAGAAGAATGCAAATAAAAAAATTAGGGAATTGGGTAAAGGTAACAATATACAAGTCAAATGATAGGCTGCGAGTGGATTTTGCATAAGAATAAAATGGGTCATTACATATTTCAAATGTTGTACATAAAAAGCGTCACCAAGTTTAGAAATCTAGCATTGTTAGGTATTAATAAATATAGTATCGCTAATGGACAGAAAATTCTATCGTCATATAACATCACTAAAAATATAACAATTGAGGTATTATTGGTTGCTATGATGTGTGTTGTATATATGTATAGCATTATTATCGTACATGTCTATAGCATATAGAGATATATTGTTCTGTAGGAAGGGGGTAGGGGTAAAATCATTTGTTGCTCGAGAAGGACAACAATAAAATGATCACAGCATTGATTAGAAGCTAATATATTGTATAATGGTGTATATAACTATTACACATGTTTAACCAGTAGCCCCGAACAAAATTTTTTAATGTACATATAAACTGACAAACAAATTTTGATGTGAAATGAAGAAAGGGTAATCAGAAAGAAATCGGAAAAAGACACTTAACGGAATATATATATATATATGTGCAAATGTAAATATCAAGGGTGACTATTTACAAAATAATAATAGTGATATGATTATTGTCATAAATAAAATTTCTGGTGTTCCTCTGAAACATGAGCCATATAGAGAGCATGTTCAACACCAACAAAAAGAGAATTAAGATAAATGAGGGGTCCTGGACTGGATATGATAGAAGAGAAGGGGAGGGAGAGGAAAACTTCTAGTAGCACACACTCAAAAGGCAGTTATTACCATAGTGAATATGTACAGGAGAGGGCGACTGGGCAGTCAGGCGGAGAGGCATAAAGAAGCTAGCCATAGTGTTGTATAAATAGTTAACTCAAACTAAAAGCAGCACCGATGTGTTAGTTGGTTGGGTGTTACGTGGTATAGATGGGTTTACCATATGCACAATTGCACAAATTGGAATATAAATTATAAAGAGTCTAGTAAGGAAAAAGCAAATTATTATGTTTTGGTAACTTGTTGCTTGGCATCGGGTAGTTCTACTGTTACACCGCCCCACCGGAGCATGTAGCGCTTGTGTCGCCATTCAACCTGACGTCGAGAAGTCGCGCGCAGTTGGAAAAAGTACGAGGTGCTCTCACGAAAAAGCCAGACTGTCAGGAATTCGAACCGGGAGAATCCTAGCGGCTCTCCACGTGGGTGCATCCTCAGAAGGAGAATATAGTCAAGAAGAAACCAGACGAGGACGTGGCAGAGGAAGAAGACCGCCCAATTCACCAAACTGGGGAAGATAAAGTTGGCGGCGAAGGCAGCGCAGAAGCCTATAGGAAAGCACTCTGTCATGGGTTCAAATACCGTCGTTAGCGGGGTCATTGCAATGCGTAGTTGATGCCAACGCATTAGCCGGTCCTGGAACTGACGTAGAGTGCCCCATGGGCCATTTTGCCAGGCAGGTTGACCACTGATGACAACGCGCCAGTTGTGGTCGTAGAAGTACTTGGAGAAGAAGAAGTCCTCAGCCAGGTAGCAACTGAAGGCGCTTAGTCCGCCGGCAACATCCAAGACGGACTTTCGCATAAGGCAGGACATACCGGTGGTGCAATTGATACCGAAGAAGGCTGCTCCCATGTACATCTTAGCATGCCAGGTACCGAAGTAGACGTGCTGAAAGACCCGCGAAAAGGTAGGATTAGCATCTGGTTGCAAGAAGGGCACCTGGTGGACCATGCCAATGTCATCGCGAGCTTCCATCGTTACAACCATGTCCAAGAGAGTGTCCTCACGCATAAATATACCCGCGTCAGATATGAGCACTCGGTCGTACTTGGCAACCCGGTAGGCCTGGTTCATGTTGTTAATCTTATTATTCACTCCAACCTTGTCCGCTTTAGTCAGAATCTGCACATCAACGTCGGGAAAACGTTCACATAATTCTCTCACTAATGGGACTGCCGGATCGTCTTCACTGGCCACACAGAAGAGGAGTTCGTAGCGCGGATAGTTCATCGTGAAGTAGCTGGTGAGGTTGATTCGTAGTTTTCCGTCTACACCGGTGAGCGGCTTGATGACCGAAATGCCGGGCAGAGAGTGATTCTCTTGCAGGTCGGAGAGATTGTGCTTCCAGTAGAGACGGCGAGATGTGTAGATGATGGCGCAGATGTGGATGAGAAAGAGGGCCAGCCAGACAACCACAAGGATGTAGGCAAATATGTAGATGGCGATATCGGTTGAAGAGAGGTGGAACATTTTTGGGAGGCGGTGGATGAAGTGGGATGTTATTCGTGTTGAAGTGCGGAGCTCGCGTCACGGAAACCCAGTCAAGACTCTGGAAGTAGATAAGAACAAGAAAAATAAATATCATCATCAACTCAACTCGCAAACATCGATCATACAGCATCTCAAAGAATAATACAGGATGAAATTCAATCACTCGGTATACTTACTTGGAGATTAAAATGAAAATGCCAAGCGAGAGCAAGACAAGCTGTGCTGTTTACTAGCTAAGCAGTCACAATGCTACAATATGTTGTTAAGAAGTGAAGAATGAAACGACACAGCTACTCGCTTATATACTCCAACCTACACCATTTGGTCTAAAGACTTTCACTGACGCTGATTTACCTGCTATGTATAGCAGCGCAAAATTCAAGGTTCAAAAGCCCTCCTTCGTTTTTCTAACGTAATCAAACAATGTAATAATAAAATGTAGTATATGATTGTACAGTCATTAACGTAATTAATATAGCTATATTATTAATATTATCAGAAATTAAATTATTAATGTTTTACTTATAATAACAGCGTGAGAAGTTGTGCTGATAGATACCATAGATGTTTGATGTAGAATACAATATCTATGAAAGATACATACATGATAAATTGGAATGCGTCATCGTCAACGTAAATTTCTGTACTTATATTATGTAGTTCAATATATTAAGACTTTCACTGTATAGCAAACTTGACATCTCAAGTATTACTAACAAGTAAATACGTAATGCTATCGTCGATGAATGGTTAAGTATATAGGTCATGCCAATTTTACATACAGCATTAGTTTTAATATGCATACAATGTATTACTAAGCGCCGGCGCGGCAGCGCACCCGTAATAACAAAAGACGGACTTTACAAGGAGCCATCGACCTGTGGTACATCGTAAAGAACAGTTCACAGAACGTGCACTGACGCCAAGACAAAAAATGTACATGACGGATCGACCCATGAATTTATTTAAAACAAATAATACTATTAATGTCAGTATCCCATTATATAGTAGATATTTACGCTCAGAAATAGATAACTTCAAAATATATTATATTAAATAAAAGAAAAGAAACACGATATACATAGAAATAGGTATTAATCAAACAAAACTATTTACCGAATAAATTTAAATCAGATATTTAATTCAGAAATACAAATTGTAAGTGTAACTTACAAAAAATTCTTATATCGACCGCTTTAAATGTACATAAAATAAATAGTATAATTGAACAATAATACCAAACAAGAAATATTTTGCAAAATTATAACTTTGAAACGTCGCTTCTGTCAAACATTTCTAAAGATCTTAGATTATATAAGTTATCAATGGAATTTAAGAACAACGCAAAATCAACACACACAGGCAAATAACTTAATTGTAAACAGTGTACATATGATTCCGGAGGCTTTACAAACCAGTAGACACAATTATACATTATAGCATAGTCGTGTTAGTGCTATGCATATCCTTATACAAAGGATTCAATAAGATGATTCATGAATTCTTTATAAGAATTAAAGAATGCATGTAATATATTAACTTCAATACATTTGGTTCTTTATACATAACTAATCACAGCATAACCACTGAATAATTGTATATGATAATTAAAAATGATCTATGCATGGAAAAACATTAGGAACAGTATATAATATTAAATCTAAATTGTTTGGTTTACCTAAATATAATACCCAACAATTAAGAAAAATACATTTTATTTGATATGACAAGTTCAAAGCATAACACATGCAACATACGAAAACCCATGTATACGTATTGCATAAAGTGAAAGATTAGAAATAGCTGCATATGCTAATTTTAGTAATAAACAAAGCAGTTTGTAGAATTATAGAATTATTAATTACTAATTCTATATATGTAATTATAAGAATTATGAGTACCATATCATTTCCGATACCTAAAAATATTTATTAAAAAAGCTAATAACGAGATTGTATTGATATTTACAGTAAAAAAATAAAAATAGACAGTTACCTAGGTCAAAAATAGTTTATATATTTAATATTAAATATGACAGAATTTTAAATATCCCTAATGACATATTACTCAATAAAAGGTATTTGTAGGTAAGATAAGACGAAAAACAGTTTCTAAACACTACATTTTAGAAACTGAATAAGCATGAATATTATTTAATATCTAGCCCTAATAAAACAAAGAAACCGATACATTTTCAACAGAAAAATATATAACTTCAGACAACAAGAATAATAGTTGTTAACCAAGTCTTCCATACAATTTCTTGGTCTTACAATTATGTACATTGTTCGAACATTAATACCACTGTAGCACATATTGGCAGATATTAAAACATTATTCAAACATTTAAACATTTTCAATCAGCGATTATTTCTAAATGGTTGTTGAAATCTTAAACAGAACTGCACTCACGATTTCTTGTATTAAACTGTAGATTATAAGTACTGGTAAACATTTATAATGAAAGTATTAACCAAGATTACACACATAAGTTAAAACGAATAAAATATTTGTTATTGACTAAGATGTAATGTATGCATTAATTACAGTGGAATGAAAGATAGTTTGATAAGATATAATATTTACAAAAATAATAATAACCACCCTGTAATATAACCATAGAGTAATAATAACAAGAGAATTCAATTCACTCCACTCGGTTAAAAAAGCGTAAACATGTTTATTTAAATATTCAAAGTTTGCCATTTTATATTCCAAACCATGCGATGTAATTTACGTGCTAAACAATTTTATGACAACAACAATTCTGAAAAAATCATGGCAATGGTAAAAATTATATTATTCTACTATATATGTTATAAAAATTAACTTACTTAAGACAACCACTTTTTGCATTCATGTGGGTTTCATTGCTTTTGTAAAAAATGTCTCATTGCCAAGAATTTTTCATAATTTTTGTTATCATATTTTTACGAATTTTACAGTTTAGACGTATACCTACGAGTTCCATATTAATCTATACATTTATCCATTTTAAACCGAAAATATTGTAACAATTATATCTTGGTGCCATGTTTACATTAATTTCTTCGATGGCTGTACTGTGTATCATCAATATAATTTTAACATTTTGTTTTTTAAATATTGGTTTCCTTTTAATATCATTTTTTAATGGTTGTACTTCCTATATATCATCAATATCATTTCAGAGTTTTTCTTTTGAGGAGCTCGTTTCTTGGTTTTCATATTTGCAACGCGGTGGTTTTTGTTTAGATATCAATTCATTGTATTAAAATATTTTTATATTAATATAATTTCATGCATACAACGTAAATAATAATTATTTGTTTATAATATTCTGAAATAGTACAAAAAATATTCTTGCATATTTCGTTATTTCTCAAATGATTAAATTCCAAAGGAAGTATATCTTTTCTAAATAGTATGAGTTGTAGACATTTTTTCGATTTTAGTTTAAACGCTTGAATTTGGAAATTAAACATTTTTATCAAAATACAACCTAAACATGTCTTTCCGTATCGAAATTGTTTATTTTTTTCGAAATAGTTACATTATGATTTAATCTCATATGATTTTCAGTCTAACGTGCAGTTAGTTTTATTTCCATTCAAATAAATCTTCGCTTTAATTCGCTGCATATTGATAGGTAAGACTGTTCTACTGCATTTATTGATACAATTCCAGCGATTAATCTAAAAATAGCAATTTTATGTAGAAAATGTATTTTCCGATAAAACATAAATATCAATTAACTTGGCTGACGAAAATAATAAGAATCAATTTTTAATAGAAATTAACCCCTTTTAAAAAGTGTTTAGAAACCCCTTTAAAAGTTCATATTTAATTAGGTGCATTTTGTTCCTTAGCACTTGGCGATTACGCTGATACCAAAACGAGCTTTATAATGCATTCTAGCCAGATTTATTAGCGGTCAAAAATAGGCCTATTCTTCATAGCATTAATGACTAGAGCTGTTAGCATCTCTCAAGCTAATTGCTGACACTCTTATTCTTGGCTTGAGCATAAAGCTAATTTATAGGAGTATAGCTTGAATAATAAAAAAGTTTTTCGATAGCAGCAAATAACTAGTTTTGTCTACTATAAGCCGTAGGAATATGAAATATAGTGCCCGTACAATATAGGCTCTGCATACCAAATAATGTAGGCAAATCTAGTTATTTGTCGCTATCGAAAACCTTTTTATTATTTAAGCTATACTCCTATCAATTACATACTACTGAAGCTGACATTCTAATGCACATTTCTTTCTTTTTAGTGGTTTCAAAATGGTGGATTTTCCACTTAAATCAAATGAGTGAGCATTCTTTACTATCCTATATTCTTTAGATATTATAGTGTGGACCAAACATTTATGGTTTCATGTAACATTATTATTACTACTTTAATAAATATAATGATGTTAACTATTTTTGTTTTGATTAGAGTTACTCATTTAAATTTGATTGAAAATGGATTTTTATTAAAAATAAATTACTAAACATTTGTTCTGAAAATAAAGTAGTAGGTAATCATAAATCAGGAAGAATTTTTAATAGAAAATTAAAAAAATTAAATTCGAAATCTACATGGCCGAATTACCTTGTCTGTTAATTTTGATAGATAGATGTATACATTCAAATGCGCTAAGTGATCTCTTTTGGTATTATTACTCTATGATTATAACATTTGTATAAATCAATATATTAATGGTATAAATGACCAGAATATATAGCACAACCAATTAATTTATTTTAAAACAAAACAGATAATCTTAATATGTATTCGTATATAATTTATATTTTTAAACTAAATCATAATTCTAGAATAAAGCATTCGCCATACTGCCTATGTGCAATGTATAGATCAGGGTGGCCACTTTTTTTGGTCCATAAAATTCTAGGACAATTTTTTTGCTGAAAATTCGATGACACTAAATATAATAACGAATTTATGTAACGAAAATGCAATTACATATTTACATTCAATTATTAGTATAAATTGTAGTGTATTTTCTAAAGGAACTAAAAATGGGGTAAACTGATCAAGTTGACTGGGCTATTTATTATAAATTCATTATATAGATATTATATCAAAATTTCTGTCAAATATAGGAATAAAAAAAAGGTTTTATGAATATAATAGAATATCTTTTGATAATTGTTATAATTTAGTATAATTTAAAATGAATTATCTCAGTTTTGGTTCTTTTATTTACATATATACATTCAGCTTCAATACAATAACTTTTTCTTTATAGATGTATACTATAGTTTTCAAGAATAATATTATTCATTATAAACTACTCTAATATATTACAATCAATTGAACATTTTATAATTTTTATTTAATGATAATTTACTTACAGACAATGCTAAGTTATATA
>JAYRBW010118802.1:0-17289 GCA_036023295.1 Invenusta paracnida
CTCTCTTCTCCTTTCTCTTCCCTCTTCCCTCTTCTCTCTTCTCTCTTTTCTCTTCTCTCTTCTCTCTTCTCTCTCCTCTCCTCTCTTCCCTCTTCTCTCTTTTCTCTTCTCTCTTCTCTCTTGCCTCTTCTCTCTTCTGTTCTCTTCTTCTATCTGCAGCTGTTATTCCCTGCCCCCTCCTCCAGATCCCCCTACGGTGCACCTGACCACCGGGACCTCACTCTCCTAGCCCACCTCCTCAGCCAGTCCGCAAACCTACCAGCCTGCCTCCCAAGCAGTCTTCTCCCTATCTCCACAGGCCCGGCACCATGGATACAGACACGACTGCCCTACTACCTGCCCTGGACTGGGGGCTCTCTGGCTCTCAAAGTTCTCCATCCTATTAGCTCCCCTTTCCTTCCTCGTCAACTCTTCGCTGCATTTAATGCCTCATTGATTGCCCTCTGCTCTTTCCCTATTGGCTCGGTATGTCCACCTGGCCTATCAGCCACCAAATAATCTCTAAAACAATGTTTAATTAATGATTTCACTTAATTGTATACCTAAGCAATCTTTTATATCGGAATTTATTCAGAGCTATTATATTATTCTAAAAATAATCCATCTTGTTTTCTATTATTATGGAGCCTAATTAGTGCTTTTGATATTTTAGTCACAGTTACTGTTTATTTTAAGATATGAAATAATATGTTATCAATTATTTATTTTCCTAATTTTGAACGATATTTAATTTATTTAGTTGTTCTATTTATGCGTTCCTTTTTTATGTATTTAGTACGGAAAGTAAATTCTTAGTTTGAGGCAGTTCTATAAAACCTCAACTTAATCGTCAATAATGCTGTATTATTTTGAGATTATTTCTGGTCTATATAGCATTTCACACAATAAAAAGTGTGCCTAGTATCACGGATAAATGTATATCAGCTATGATCTCTTTATCTGGTATGAGGCACACCATGGTTCTTATTTGACATCTCTGTTTGCGCTTCAGTTGGAACCTCCAGAGAACCCAAATCTACCGGCAACACTCTCTTCTGATCCTGTTTGCGACTGTATGGGTCTTGGTGAGCAATATCCGATATGATCTTTCGATATATTTAATAAACGACTGTGAATTGTAGTATCATCTGTTTACAGATTTATTTTGGCATTAGTGCAAATATTTATTTATTAAATATATTTCAATTTTGTTCATTTCGGTTCAGTTCATGATCTTTTTTATCGAAAAATCCGTTTTATATTATTTACAGCGAGTGAAACAGACAATTTAATTAATGTGAAATAACTCTTTAGTCGTTACTGACTTAATTAATTGCTGGCTGATTATAGATATCACGATGCCTGGATTTGTACATCGCGAGCAAGTAAAGAGAGTTCAGTAGTGACGTGTGTGCTCAAACTTGAATACGTTTATTCAGACTTTGGCCGATTGGTCCGAACTTTACTGCAGGCGGATGGAGGCTATATATTAATCTCGAAATGAGGAATCATTTGTACTCATTGAAGTGGGAGTCTCATTTCCATGCTTTGACCTAATACAGAGTTATTAACAATATCAAAAACTACGATAAGAATTGTTCGTATGTAATACAAATTGAGTTTCAAAACAGTCTTTTTATAATATTTGGAGTTTTCTTGTTTTGGTCTTGCGTATATTTATATCCATCTCAAAATGCAAGGTTTAGAAAAATCGATAAAATTGTGACGCTTGGACTTTTTATAGATCTCGGATGTAGTGGATTTTATCTAAAATTCAAAGCCACGTCAACATAATGTTATTGCATATATAATATTCTTTTCTCTTCTCACCCAATTTGCATGTAAAAGGAATCGTGCGTGGTGTGGACCCGGTTAACAAGAATCTCTACGTCATCACTGGCATCCCCTTCGATAAGTTGAGACATGTGAATCTGCTGCTGAAGGGAATTGTTGACCTACCCTCCTCTCTTCTGCAGGATCAGGTAATCCTAGAATCTCTCGTACAGGTGCTTATTACGTCCTAACCTGTCTTCAAAACACAATTGAAGTGCTTTGTATGGCTCCTATTCCAATTTCATTTGTCTGTAAAATGTGTGGCATATAAGTAAACAAGCAAGGAAGTGTAAGAGCAATAATAGTTATAGTAATGACACGACCAATCGATTGACAGTAAGCAACTAGTGAATACGCATTGTAAGTATGTGCCTAACTATGATCTCCTGGCATAGAAGGCAAATATGCGTGATTTAAGGGTATTTCACAGGGTTATAAAACCAGAAAGCTAATCAACTACATTTGAGAATATAGTAGTCTTTAATAGATAGACTTGTAGGGTGTTTGCCAGTTCAACTAGTTTCGATCAGGGGGATCATAATATTGTAATCAGCGCCAGTTTTAGCCATTTTAAAATGGATTGTCCCTAAAAATTATTAATCAAGTTATTTTATGCTTTTCGAAAGCAAAGAAAATGAATGTTTCCTATCTGTAATTAGTACCTAAAGTTGTTTATTGAAACTATGTTTTTGTTGAAACTAATTCAGGTTAGAAATTGCTAACATGGAAGTTAAATATATACCTACATAGTTAACCTAAAAATAAATGGTTGCTTTATTCTTTCTTAATTATGATATTTTGTAAATAATTATATCATTAAAAACTATCTGGGTTCTATATTTTACATAAACATTGACTTATAATAATGACTTGTTGTATTTCCGATAGATTGATGAGCTATTATGTCAAAACCATAATTATTGGTATAATAATATTCTACGAAAATAGAACCTATACAGGTTATAAAGAGCGTTTTCCAAAAGTGGAAAGGTTGACGTGTCCGAGCGGAATCGTGTCCGATGTCGATCTTTAGGAAACGTTCATTCGAAGTCGGAATCGTTCGGCGTAACCATAGACATTAAGTAGGTCACGTATCTGATTCCCGATACGCCACTGGCCGTGTCGAAGTCGGTGCACGAAAATAAATTTGAATTTATATATCAATAAAATGGTTAGTTATAAGGAAAGTTATTTGCATGCATAAAATTTCCTTTCATCGTGTACGTGATGCCTTTACCGATTCATTAAAAAATGTAGTCGACATCAATTTGCTTTAAAATATATCTTTCGGTTTGATGCTTTTCGCTTTAAATTAAAAAGCGACAAAAATTCGTTCACTCCAAAAGCTTTATATTCCTCAATATATATACAGTTGGAAATTGTTAACTTAAAAAATCGATAAAATTATTTCTATGCAAAGAATGGGTTTTTGTAATATTTCGACAAGTTTTAACTGGATTGGAACAGTTCACTCTATAATTTTAATCTACAGCATAAAACATCATATTATCAAAACTTATTCAAATCGGTTATATAAAAAATCATTTAGAAAGTTTCATACAATTTTCACAAAATTCGATAAAATATTTCGATACGTTTCAAAACGGTTTATAAGATGTTAAAACTATCGAGATAATGCCGAGATCCTACTTTTCAGCAATATTTTTTATTTAAGAATTATTTTGCGACTATTTTGCTTTTAATCTTATTTTACCCAACTTATGAGAATAATATGTTGTTTAGAGAAGAACAAGCTTAGAATCTGTGCATTTAGTGTTCCCACTCCACTGTATTTATGACTTGCATCTTGACAGCTTGGAGCAGACGACGCGCCCTACATCGAACACCCGGTGAACAACAGTGGGATCGGAAGAAAGAGTATCCCCGCAGAGCGATCCTTCCTCAAGGTGCGTCGACATACATCCCATCGAGGCGGATACGGGGGCGATTAATTATTACCCTCTGAACTAACTCCCACCTTTCCGATTGATTTCTATACCCACCACCGACAATTATATATATATATTACTACTTAAAAGATCGTGATTTCCGATTTCTCTTTTCGGTTGCAGCCTACAAACCAATCAAATTCAGTCTTTTCCACCGAAATGTGTACTTCAAATTATCTGTATTGTACATATATATATATACACCATTCTCTTGTTGAATTATTAATTTTGTTCGATATAACTATCAGCAATATGAGTATATGTTATTGTATATATGCAATCATGTAATATTGTGTCAAATGATTATTTAATGTTGAATGTTCCTTTAATGTTAAATGTACACATTTCTTTTTTAAATGGATAATGTTATTTTTTGTTAATAATTGTCGTTTCTAATGTTATACGTGTACATTTATCTTAATATACTATAGGTATATATTGAGTTTGAATTTCAGTCTTTTTTATTATTTAAATTTGCTAATAATTCTACTTTTACATTGTAGATTTAATTATAAACATTCTTTTACTTTAATTTGCATATAACATTGATATATCTAGTGAGAATCGTATATTATATATTATATACAAACAGATTTAATTAAAAATAAGAGTAATATTGGTTTTGCAAATATTTAATTCAGAGACTTCGTAGTGCATTTCATTTTCAGGACGTCAAACTTATATATGTATAATAAAAGTTTAAACAAATTGATATAAGCAATCATCTACGTATTTCTTAATATTCCATTTGGCAAATTAGTAAGAAAATTGCAATAACCATGAAATATCTATCTACTATAGTATTATTCGCTTATAACGTTTTTCAAATGTCCCGATTTTCTCTCAAAACTTTTATATGTTAATAGAGTTTGGCTTGCGTATTTCAGGGTATTTTTTGTCCGGCCAACTAGTCTATTAGTCCATCTATATTAATGTTTCCGACTTTCATTAATTATTTTACTTTATCTATGTTGTATTCGTTACGGCAGCCATTTTCATCCGCATATACAATCGCTATTTTATATCTAAAATATTATATATACTGTTTTGAATTGCGATAACCCTGTAAAGTGGAAACATTGATCAAATGGTTTACTTGTATGCTATTATTAATAATTAAATGTTAGAATTTTATCTAAAATAGGGGTTTAATTGATCTCAATAATCAATAAAATGTATAACAAATTTGCCTGCATGCAAAGCGTGACTGGCCGAAGCTGAGTTAATTCCTTTTGACAGTCAATTCAATGACTTTGAATGACTTTCAAATTCATTGAACAAGATGCACACATTGCTGTCACTGAAAGGTCGTTCCTTGAAAGTCTTCAATGAACAGATGTCTACGACGATAAGCCCGCCTGAATTTTGAAACGCAGAAAACCAAGGTTTGAAAGAGCGCCGACTTTAAAATATCAAAAATCAATATACCTAACACGTGTAAATATAGTTTATTTTGTAACTGCTTATGATTATATACAAATTCAATTGACTTGTAACAACAAAAATACTAGGACACTATGTATATACTACATTCAAATAGTTATAAATGTCATCAGTACATGTTATAGTAACAATAATTACGAATCAATAAATAAATAAGTAGTTTTATATCATATTTCGTCTATTGATCAAATGCTAACTGAAGACGTCGTAACTTTCGTGAGGCCCACTCATTAATAATAAGATTACGATCATACAAATAATTTTTGTTAAAAAACATAAATTCCAAAAAAGTTAGTCGACCACCTGACATCGTCGACTTAATATACGTTTTCAATAAACGCATTGAACTGCAAGTTCTTTCAACGGTAGCTGTCGTTACTGGAAGTACCAACAATAATTGTAAACAAGTCCAAATATTAGAATAAAGATGTTGATGGAGTTTAGGGGGTTAACTGGCAATTGCAACATTCATCCATAGTTGTCTCCAACGCTCCACCTCACAAGTCAAGTCACTCTCCTCTTTTCTATCATCTCCCAGCTCTTTCCAGATCTCCTGAAGAAGCGTAATCGTCAATTGAGAAAGTTTTCCAGGCATTAAATACTGAAATTGAGACCTGGGCTTAACAGACATGAAACGAATGTTCATTTCCGAAATTAAGTGATCAACAAAGGGGAGAAATAATGATTCACGAAAGTACTTCGAAGTGTTTCCATCAACACTGTGATTGGGACGAATTGTTGGTTCAAGACATGTCGCGGAATCTTTGGATCAACTGCCACGCTGGTCGCCAAGTCCTTTGCAACTTGATATAGATCATTCCAATGATCTTCTCTCACCGCCTTAAAAACGAGAATCACACCCGCTTCCTTAACGGCACTGGGCAAATCCAAAGTTTTAGATTGTAATAGCACTGTTTTAAGAAGAACATTTTCAACAACGACAAGGCCACAAAAAAGTCAAATTGGGACATGGACGCTGCTAACGAAGCTGTTTTAGAATCACCTTGACCCAATGTCTCAAGCGCGTCTAATGTTACTTGAAAGCTGTCCTTTAGTGTTGAAAGGGATGTTGCTCGTGTAGCCCATCGTGTCTCGCATAACATTTTCAGTTTTCTCTTTCGTCCTATGACTTCCAGTGTATCTGTGCAATTATCCAAACTAGCATTGTATGCTACTAGGCGTTTAGCTGAATATTCGAAGGCAATACCTATTTCTTGAACAGTTTATTAGGTATCGGCTGCATAATAATAAGTGTGCACGTAGACTGAACCACAGGAGAGAAATATTGTTTTTCTCTAGTTATAGTTTTATTTACAGGGCGCAAATCATAGATGGGGCGTCTATTTTAACAATCTATAGTAACGCCATGGCGTATATGTAGCTACGCTCCTGCCCTCTGTTCCTAGCCAGCCCACATTCAAAGAAGCCATGCTTGATAAGCTGGAGTCGGTTGAGACCTCGATCCTAGCCAGGAAGAGTCAAAGCTAAGTTCTCTCATACTTTCAACGCAAATAGCTTGTAACAAGTGACTATCCGACATTTAATAACTCCCATGTGCATTCAAAAACTGAAATTTATAGTCTGGATCTTAATTTAATGACGTTTTTACTTATCTCAATTCAGCTGTGTACTGATTGTTTTCTATAGATTGATGGTTATAGATTGTATTGATCATATTTGTGTGAATTATTGGTTAACTAGTTTCTATCACAGCTGGTGTGTTTTTGCATTCACTCATTATACCAAAAAACATTGTTTATTCCAGTGTTATGATTTTTTACGTGTGTATTATTTTGTGAAGGCATCTATATGGTATCATATTTTATATTCGTTTTAATTATCCAATGGTTAATTAATGTTTAATATATTATATAGCTAAAAAAGCTTAAAATGATTGATATTTCATTACACTTATAACCACAAATAATTTATAAAATGATATTGTAAAATAGTGTAATAAATGAAATTATAAAACAACGTGACATATTCTGTGCACATAAAACTTTGTCTCGCTTAATATATTTTTGAATTATTGCTAAATCATTAAATGATAAAAAATGTAATTATCATAATTAATTCTTTTGCAAATTATCTTTGAAAAATATTTGAAATTATAAAGCTAAGAGTGATAGATAATTATTTAAAACCATAATATGTATATATATATATGACTTCAGCATATCTCCTTATTGTCGTCAACAATTTTCCATATTTATTCGTCAAAATATAAGCCTATTTATATACAGAAAGAAGTAAGGTTTTACTTATTATTTAAGTAACATAAAAATATAATTCCTTTTTGTTCTATAGAACTAAAATTTGGATAATTGAGGAAAAGTTTATTTGTGAAAATTGTAAACTATTAATATACATGTATTGTACTGTGCAATATCTATATATGTGTATATCAAATTAATTTATATAAGCGTTAGCACAAAGCATATAGAGATCGAATTTTATCCCCTTCCTCTTTCGGTCAGAGAGGAAAGGGGTCAGATTTTTATGGCACAAACCATATCACTAACAATAAATAACTGAAATTTACAGCTATATACAATTACCTGTATAAGAAAATATCGTTGTTAGTTTTAAGAATATAAAAGTTATATTTTCAATCGCTTTTCCAATTACGTATATGGCCTAATATATGTATATATCGAGTTATGAAAGCTATATATTCAGTTTCTTTTTAAATAGTTGAAGGCACCTGTCAAAGAGGGTGGGGGAAGGGGGACATTTTTATGATTAAATAGTGAATACCTGATTTGTGTCACACATTTATTCAGCATCATAATATCCATAGATAACCATACAATATCAGACATTGCTTATACATATAAACTTTAATTCAATTACAGCTATCCCACTTTCATTGACAATAATATGTATGTAATATGTGTTAACCTAAATCCTTTCTATACAATGCTCTGCGTTTTATATTAATAAAAGTAGTATTTGAATGAGGGTAGCATTATTATTTACATTTATAAACAATTGAGCATCATGTATGTATTTACTAATCCACAAGTCAGAGGGGCATATTTAATTTTATGGTATATTAATACAAATAATACACTGCTTTAGTAGGTTTTCCAAATTTAAAAAATTGATGAATTTTGAATACCTGTCATGTCAAAAGCCTTGAGGAATTATTTTTTTCCAAATTAGAATATATATATATGTTGCCCATTTTATATTAATTAAAATAATATTATATATATTATTATTATATATAAAGTTAATCTATATTTAAGTTGATTACTCTGGCTACTCTAATAAGTTCAAAATAATTCAATCTATAATAATTCATAAATTGATTATTTTTATTGAACAGCATAAATTCATATATGTATAATAATATGTATATTATGTGGCTTCACCATATTTGACTATATATTTACTAGAGTCGCCTACCGGTGCAGCAAATACCATTTCATATATAATTTTTGTTAACGGTTTAAGTCGATTACATTACACTAAATATTATGACACTTAAATTATTTCTTCTGGCAACTATAATATTTATGTCATACTCTTATGGAGATACCTATTGTAAGTATACTGTTATTCTTAAATCATTCGTAATTTACTTCCTATTTGATAAATCTAGTATTTTCCCTTATATCAGTGAATATAATTAACTTAATATATATACATATTATATATGATAGATATAGATTGATTTATAGGCATCGTAATAGTGAATTTAGAAGTACCTATATATGACACTTTGCATGTAGGTATTGAGATATTTAGATCAAATATAAATAATATTTCCTATAAGTCAATTTTAAAATTTAAAGTAAGTATTAGGAGGTAGTGCTAAAGTCTCACACACACACATTACATTATTAAAATTTATGAATTACACATCGTCAAGTCAAGAACAAAAGTGTAAGCCATAAGTTCGAAAGTGCGAACAACACTCTAGTCATTAATGTTAATGAGCATCTATCAGCCGAACTCTATCTAAAATTGACAAACTAAATCCCTGAGCTAATTCCAGCGCATGATTGAAACAAAAAATAGAAGTAGTGATTTTCTGACAAATTGTTTACTCGTAAAATGGTGTACATGCGCAACCATGAATTATAGGCTTATATATTTTGACAAATTCATATTAAAGGGCATAATTTTTTCTCATATATGTTTTAAATAAATTTTGGTTTCTGCCTCCATAGTACGAGCACAATTATATTTATTTCACAAGATTTAATAAATAGTTAAGAGCGAAAACTGAAGGAAAGTGCAAATCTCTTTTTTCCGAGTAACGGTACTAATTTTACTTTAAACAAATAAATTGATTGTAACAGAGACAAAGAAATTACAACTTATATAATATGAAAGTCATGCCAATTAAACTGATATATATTTAACAGTATTTTTGAGGTAAAGAGAAAAGTATTATTGATAGGCAAGTCATATTTATTATTTTTATAACGGAGTTAAAATTTGCAATCCAACTACAACTCAGAAGTTGTAGACTATTTAAATGCATTTAGTTTATGTATCATAATTGACAATTTAATTTATTTCCAGTATTTTTAAAATACCTATACACTGCATCTATTTCCATGATATAAATTAAATTCTTTAAACATAGCCATATTTTGAGAGTAAAGTAATTGATATCAAAACAAAAACTACAGCATCACAAAAAGGTATAATAAGAATTATTACTAATAATTCTTGCTATTAAAAATCATATGTACATCAATGTGTATGATATATATATATAGGTACAAACATTAAAATGCATATAAGAATAAATCATATAATTATAAATTATCGTGGCTATGATATATTTTTACAATTGCAAAGAAATCCATCTATGGATATATTAGTTGCTTATAATAAACTAATAAATATAACATATTAAAAACGAAAAAATTATTTACATAGCTAGGAATATGATATTTCAGGTTTATATATATGTCGTAAATGTTGACTGGTTTATAGTTTTTAATTGCATGCAATGTGAGATCTTAGCGTCCATTTAGTCTGGGTTTCATCAATGACCAAACACTAAATTATTTTACTATTTTGCCTTCAAGCTCGTTTTTTGGCTTACATTTGGTTTTTATTTTAGTAGATTATTTACTTAATATTTAACTTTCCAGATTGTGTCGATTATAACATATGTGGCAAATATTGCTGTGATATCCGGTATTACGGGGGCTGTGTGAACGGTGCGTGCTGTCGTCGCAATGGCATAGGCTGCAGCAGTAACAAGCAATGCTGCTCTTATACATGTAGAAGGTACACGCGAATGCATTTAAGATGTGAATGAAAGAATTTAATATTTATAAAGCAGTTCGTAATTTGAAAACTAAGTTAAATAATTTTTTTATAAGTAATGTTTTATCCGTTTAATATGTTTTAGTTGTGTTCAGGGTGTTCATGATCTTTCAAGATCTTTAATTTGGTTATTGAACCGATTTCGCAAAGACCTTTAGAAAGATATAATACGCTTTATGCAAGTATCACACACACTATGACTCTTACTTCATTAGTTCAAAGTAGTCTTCAACAATTACAAACATAAATGGCAGTAGTATAGATTTTAATAAAGAATTAAAATAGAGATGAATTATTGAATTAATAACAGTCATATAAGTTATCTATTGATATAACAACTTAGTAATTGTCGCGAAAAATATAAGAGTTTCAACCGAGAATTGAACCCGAATCTTCCACTTACCTGGCAGATATGCACTAGCCACTGCACCATTGAGAACCCTAGCTAATAGTTGCGACAAATGCTTGGTTATATTAATATACATATAAACAAAGGCTAAACAGTCACTGCAGCCCATCAACTTAGGCGAAGGTGTTGGACACAATATAACTTATAATAATTATAATTAAAGTCTCTTACTTTTTCGAGCATCATTTTTTAAATAAGATTTTTATTATATTCTTAAACGTGAATTCTTGAGATGATCGTGAGCACTCTGCATGTATATTTATATAAATGCTGCCGTATATTTTGTAAATATATACATCTCGTCTAGCTGTCATTGTTTCTTTTTATCATTTTAATATTTTATAACATTTCAAGCAGTTCTTATTATTGTATGTTACAGATATTCATATTGTTCTATATCTATATCTATTTTATTTATTTTTTATACTGATATTAAATCTACATTGTATGTGAATTAAAAACATGCTTCTTAATATTTTATTTCTAAAAATATATTTATATATAATATAATAAATAAAAATCAATCAATCAATAAGCCTAAGTTACTATTTTGACAGTCAATAGTACTGGGAAATTGAATAACGGATAGAGAGATACATTGGGTAAAGATAAACTGGCATATCACTTCCAAAAGAAGACATATATCTCGCAGTACGTAAGAGCTAAATAAATAGTTTACTAGTATGTGAAAATCTGTGCGGTATGAGGTGATGGAGTGAGTGACTTGGGTCCAATTCGGCTTTGCGAAAAGGATTAGAAGACAGAATATATGTAGACTGCTTGAGGTATCTTTGAAGTAATCGCGGTCACATTGACCATGAATAATTCTATGAGCGCGTTTAATAATTATATTTAATGAATTGATAAGCTGATTAGTTAGGCAAACAAAAACTGGACCAGCATACATTCAATATCAGAGCGAATGATGCTATACAGTACGGTTGTTGGGATTAGTGAAATGTCTAATTACACGAAGGGCGTATCATACGTGGATTACAACGAGCGGAGATGTCCTGGATGTGATCATTCCATTTGAGATCCGATGAAAGTGTAACACCAAGGAGCTTTAAGCTGTTGACATTTTCGACACCAAGAATGGAAATTGTCTTGATGATATCATGAGGCTTGCCGAAAATTATCAGCTTAGATTTTTAATGTCTGTAGTTGAAGATTAACATAACTGCTTTTGGTAAGAGCCGTGACGAAAACGTTTCTAAAAAAATTTTTGTAGAGTCAACAATCGTCTTTGGTGATTTTAACAAAAATACTATTGTCGTCGGCATACTACGTATAATTATCGTGCTCAATAAGGTCGGAAGAATATAGAATCATAAAATACGGACTCAAACTTGAACCCTGATGGACACCGCTCGTAATGGATGTTAAATTACTGAAAGTTGTTTCGATGGAAGTACGCTGTAATTTTCTGTTTTTTAAATATGAGATGATCGAAGAAATGAACTGAACTGATTATGAAAGTTTTAAAATGCAAGCTGTTTAATTAAAAACTTTGTGGGAGATCGCATCAAAAACTTTTGAATACTTGAACGAGAGCAGTGATGCGCCTAAGCTATCGTTATCTTCAAGCATTTTAATAATATAGTCACATGTCACCATTTTAAAAGTTATGTTGCATTTGATTTTAAACATATATATCTATTGTCTTTATTCTAAAATCAAAATTAAACACACATATCATGTCATTACGTTTCCAGATGCTTTTGAATATTAGTACATTGGCAAATTATTCTAATTTTGTTGTCAAAGTTGGCCTGGTACCAATATTCAAAAGCATCTGGAAACGTAATGACATGATATGTAGGTTTAATTTTGATTTTAAGATAAAGACAATAGATATATATAATGTATGTTGAAATCAAATGCAACATAACTTTTAAAAAGTTTATAAATACTTATATTAAATTGAAAATAAGTATTTTTAGAAAATTGTAAAAATGTTCCTATTCTTTAAGATGGAACATTTTAAAATTCCAATGTGGTCCAAACCAACCCTCCCAACACCGGTAGACATCCATTTCGGAAGGTTTGACACTATTATCTACAATTATAGGGAGGTCAATGATGGTACCTCGTTCCTTGTAGCTGGAGGGTGCTAGCTCCCGTACTAAAAACCATGTTCGTCTAAACTGTTGGTTTCCCATAACAAAATGTTAAAAGTGAATTGCTGCAAATAATAATATATTAATGAATCAAACGGAATAGTTGATAGCAAAATGGACGACAGGGATTTCAATCATCTGTCTATTTACAAATAATTTTTTGGAGAAAACAAATTATTATAAATACTTATAAATATGAAAACTTGGTATTCTCTTTGATTTACCAATAATGCTTAAAAGTAGTAAAATAAAAGTCCACTAATTTAACTAAACATAAAAAATGCTATGAATATAAATATAAGTGTTAGTTAGTTAAAGTTGAAGGACACTTGCAGACGTATGTGTGAAATTGTATGTGTAAACATGATACTACAAAAGGTATGTCACTATTAAAGAGTAAGTGTAAAGATCATACATTCGGGATAGGTCAGCTAGCTATACAATAGTAAAATGATAGTAAATTGTTTAGCAAAATATTTTAGTTCATGTATTAGTATATAGTATACTATGCATTAATAGACAAAGCATGTTAATGTTCAAGCACGTAATAGAGAGTTAGAATATTAAACCTTAACTCCATTGTGATTTCCACAATGCAATAACATCGCACATAGGTTAATTTAATATATGTAAAATTAAAAAATTCCTATAATAGGCATGCATGTACTATAAACGATTCTCGGATATATCTTTAAGTAACCCATACACTGCTTGAATCGAATAATGATAGTACAATCAGTAACACTATAGGCATATATAAAATGCTCCTGTCAGAGAACGATCCTTCTTGTTTCCAAGGGAAAGTTAACGCAGAGAGATATCGCTGAATGAGGAGCTAGTAAACCCATATTCCCCAGAGGAAGGCAAACGCGATCCCAACGAGAAAGGCAGCGTAAAAGAGGAATGAAAAGATGCCCATGTGAACAACATAGGCGGACTCCTTTTTGGGGTCGGAGAGGCCAAATTGCTTCTTCTGGTAAAGGTATTCATTATCGTATCTTGAGTTTTTCACTGAAAGTAATCCGGGAAAATTGAAGTATGCTTAGATATGACGTGTTATACATTGCATTATTAATTATGAAACACTTCATTCGATTTACAAAACATAATTACATGAGCATAGAGTAAGAATTGGTAAAAGATTGTCACTTGGCTAATTCTCCTATTACAGAAAGTCTCGTTTTAATTCCTTTAAAACATCAGAAAATTCAAAATGTTATTATTAATGTTGTGCAATTATTCTTATAATGTTTGTTACATATACTACTTTTGACCATTAAAAGTATACATTTTTGTGTCTCTTGATTTTATTTAAACAGCCATATGCAGCGTACAATTTTCCCTACTTAGGCATTTTATTTCTTTTAATCAAGTCAAAGTGTTGGGCAATAATATTATTTTCTCCGTTCAATATTAATATAGTATATAGTAAAAGAATGTCCATTACGTAATGTACTTTTTATGTGAGAAGTCTTCTTATAATTATTAATCTATGATATGGGCATCATCATTTTGAGCAAAATCAAATATGTAATATTTATTGTCTGTGATTAATCCAATTTATAACCTGTCGATTTTGAATTTATTTCAAAGACTGACCTTTCAATGAAAGTTCCTCTGTTAATTAGGTAAATCATTTAAGTAATACATTTTTATAGCTGTAAATTATACAATTTCAACGATATCACAGATGTAACTTTTTTATGGTAAACAATAAAGCATCTAGGTTAAATTTTTCAACGAGTACATTCAATTAAAAAAGAGGGTCATTCTTTATAAATAGTATATATATATATATACATATATTTCGAAATGTATAGATAATTTCTTTAATTATTTAATTGAATTCTTTTTGTAAAGTAAAATGTGTACATACCACTCTTCTTGATAAGGAAGGCAAAGAAAAAGACGACTTCTAAGATGCTCCAAATGCTACAAACAATTGTTCCATACAATACTAGATTCTCGCGCATAATCGTCATTCGGAAAGCCATCCAGAAGGTTAAAACTGAAGTAGAAAAAGTAGAATGTAACCGGGGGTCTTAAATATTATAAAATACAATATAGAAACATAGTATATGTAATTATTATTGAACCGTTTTATGCCAACAAATACAGATATTAAAACTTTTGTCCAACCTTATTGTATAAATATTTTGAACACATATTCTTGCTTAATAGTAACAGTTTAATTACGAATATTTTTTATTACTATACATAGATATACATAGATATGAAAACACTTTAACTTCAAATTTGTGTTTCATTTTTTTTTAAATATTATTACACTACAAATAATTCGGGAAAACTTTTTTATTTATTAGACCAAATATTTGTGCAATATTTTTTATCTTCCATATGAATTTTTGCAGTTTGAAACACCGTAATCCTCATTCGTTGTGAGTGGAAATACCATACTAAATACATATTACAAATACACAAAAGCTACTAATCATGCTTATTTAGTTTTAGTATAAATTTTAACAAAAACTTTACAATTTGTAAAATGTTTCAGAATTATAGTATGCACCAAAAATAATAGAAAATATTTATTTACAACATACTTGACAACTAAGCGCACCAATCGATATATTCATAAATAGTTATTATATATATATATTATTATTATTATATATAATTGTTTAAGTTATCCTATAAAATTGTATTATTCATACATAGCTGATATATTTATAGTCACCTTTGGCTTTTCATAGTTAATTTTACTATTACTTTTGGAACGAAGTGTAGGTGTGCTATAGAGTCCCTTAAGATCTTATATAGGCATGTATTAATATATATCAATGTAATTCAAATAAATAACAGGTTTTCGTAAATCTGACTTGTATATTAAATATTAAATTGAGATTATAACATTTTATAAGTTGAGTGTACTGAACAAAATGCCAATTTGGGATATTATATTTGGTAAATCTAAAAACCCTCCTGATGAGGAAAATCAATGAAAAGTGTCTCTGTATTATTATGATTTATTTAACTTATTAAACTTTCACTGGCGAAATGAAACTTACTCGCAGCCATCCTAGTAAGGATGCCAATGATGAAATGGATCCAGTAGAATGCAGTACGAGAAGGGGTTCCCTCCTTAGTGCAAGTTCTGACTCCACCGAGAAGGAAATTGATTAGGCCGAGTAAAATCGATACGATACCAAGGGCACCGTGAATTTCCGACTTCTGAAGAACACAAGCGATAAAAAGCGTGATGCAATTAGAGTCAAATATATGCTTCAATATCTTTACATATCTTTACAAAAAATCCTTAAGCAGTACACTACCGTTTTGTTTACTTAAAATGTATCAATAAAACTAAACATAACGCAATATTTATAAAAATGTATAACTTTTACTTAGACTACTCGCATGTGTAATATATAAATGACAATTCTAATAAATTCTAAATTGCTATTAATATTCTATTAATGAATCGAGACTCGCGTATTTCAAAAGCAGTATATATTAACATACTTAATTAATAACCTAAAGATAGATTTTCCGATAAATATATTGTAGAAAGCATTAAATATTACTGCGCAATGTTTTTGAAACTTGACGTAAGGAAATAATTATATTAATTTATATTTAATAGAGAATGTTTAAATAATATGATAACACACTACTTATATACTAAAATGTATAAACTTTGTATTACGTTGATTAAACTAAAAATAATATGTGTTATCTTAATACAAAACCAATATGATAAAAATGTCTTCTGTAATTTTGTTAAAATGAACAAGTCAATTCATAATATTCAATAGTAAAGTATTTATGTATACATATATATGGTTTATACTCCTATATATAAATATTGCATACTAATTTAAAGAGACTTAAAACAAACCTTAGACCATGTCTCCTTTCTCATTACGAGAATAACAATAAAGCCGGCGATGGCCAATGCAAGGCCAGTAACCATAAGGCCAACGTGCCACTGAAAATGCAAGATTAACACAAATTATTATAAATCGATAATTACCTGCATTCAAATTTGTATTCCTAAATCATATTTAAATTGATTAAATTAATAGCAGCTTTTAACAAACTAAGGAATTTAATATATATATACAGGGACCTCGGAAGCTCAACAAGAGTGGGGGGTCAGAGGCTGTGGGGGCCTTCTTTTTATGATTTTTAAAAATATGTATTTAACAATCTCTGGGGTACCATGGCTACGCGGGAGCGTTGCCTATAAATTCATCGCCACCGCGATGAGATTTTTTGAGGTTTTAAGACCTAGAAT
>JAYRBW010118813.1:0-17280 GCA_036023295.1 Invenusta paracnida
CCAGGTCACGTGGTGTGCTAGCACTCCACCTTCACATACTACTGTCATTGATAGAGTTGATAATAAGGTGTATAATAAGTTATAATGGCCCCAACAATTCTGTTTGAATATCTGGGTAAGTAAAACAGGTCTACCTACGGATTTCTAATAATGAGTCTATAATTAAAGAGTTCTATATAGGTTTCCAAACAGACCGCTGGTCAATTTATATTTTATATATTTTAAATGTGCAGAAACGCTCGTGATGTTTTATACAACTTTTTTCCAAGACATAATGTTTTATACATTTATCTTTTACATACACATATATATAGAATAATATACCTACTATACTAAATTTTACTTTTAAATTTTATTTATATATATTTAGGATTCTTTACACAGAAAAGAATAAATGTAAAAACAAATAATTGTAAACATATTAAACAAAAACATTCTCGACTTGGAATAAATAAACCTTATATATATGTCATTTATATAGTAGCGCTATAGGGTACTAACGCTAGGAACATAATTTTTCTCCGTTAAATTTGACGAGATCATTGTTTTCTATTTAAATTATTAATTCAATAATATAATAAGCGTTAATTAGCTTTTCGTATTGTGTACCTTATATAGAAATATTTCTATATTTTAGATTAATTGTTTTTGTACATTGTTTTTAACCAAATTGATAAGTTTGTCAATTGTAAAAGTACAAAATCTAATTTTTTTCCTTCAACGATATATTAGTCTAAGGATAAACATATGAACCCTAAAGACAATGGACTATACCTGACTTATTTCCACAAGTCCAACGCAATAATAGAGTAAAAAGAGAAGCAGAAGGAAAAGTTCTCTTTTTCTTTTCACGATGGGGTACTCATCTGACAATGCTGTGATAATTGCTTCTGAACCTCCGAACTGAAATGAGAAACGATTAAGAAATTGTAAAACACAAAACCAATTTGGAAGAAGGTTAGTAAATACATGATTAAAAAAATATATTTCTTCTAAAAATAACCGGAAAAATGAAATAATAAAATATCAATGCCCCATATATTGGAGTACCTCATTTTTGAAATTTCATATTTGGATCTAATAAAAAGATTTATATTTTATTGAAATTGCAAAATATTTTGACTCCCTTGAGATTTTAATGTAAACATTTATAATAAAATTTGTTCAGAAAAAACAGTTCACAAATAGTTAAATAGTTAAAAAATAAATCATTTAGGAGATCATTTATTTATGTATTTAAATATTTATATATTTAGACATAAAACAAATCCCGGTTTACTTCAATTAATTATACTGTAACTTCTCGGTTAAATAATCAATCGGTATTTTTATATTAACAAAATGTTTTAATCTACTATATTTATTTCTCGTGAACGAAGCTTTTAACTATCCAGAAGCTTAAAATTTTATTTTAAGTTATGTTTTATACGCCTTTATTTCGTAACACTTTAATATGGATTAAAAGATTATACTAATAGTAAATTTATATATTTAATGTCATACTACTTCTTAAACAAGAAGTAGAACATACTTTAAATATGTTAAAAGTTTTCTTAAATATTGCACATAAATATTAATTATCGTTTAATTACAAATGTATGTTGAGTTTATTTTAACATTGTAATTTTTTTAAATAAAACATACCGAACTGTCCAAACCAAGGGTCAGGAGCATCAGAAAGAACATAAGAGACCAGAAAGTGGATCCTGGTAGCGTGGCTAGCGCTTCTGGATACACTGTGAACACCAAACCGGGATCTGCACCGAAAAAGAAGAGGATCATAAAATTAACATATTATTTTATAATGTTCTATTTAAGTAATCTACTGAATTAAATTAAACTGTAATCCTAAGCTGCTTGTGTCTCTTATATGCCATTGTAATTATATTTTTTTGGGACAAGGATATTGGGACTATATTTAGAGTAGGACAAAGATATATCAACACTTAAAAACTTAAAAGAGTAAAATTTACCAATTAATAAAATTATTTATATGTCTAACGAAACTTTTCAAAATGTATAATTTATAGTTATAACTATTGTTTATATTTTATAGTGGAATTAAAGCGTATACACAGGGAGTGGGGAGTTGTTGTCCAATGCGAAAGACTCCCCTTCAAATTACCAAAGGGTCTCCAGTGGGCAGTGTAACGGTGGGACCTCATATCTACATTATATGTTTAAGTAGAGGGGCACCAGATCTGTGTAATAGGTAAGTTTTTCTCATTTGTGTAGATAGAGGCCCACATTTGTGTAGGTAGGAGCCCGACATCCATATAGGTAGGGGCCCAACATCTTACTCTTTATAGGTAGAGGGGCTCCATAGCATATATATGGAGTAAAAATACATATTCTTTTTTCGATTTGTATACACTTGTTTCCTGAACTTAGATTTAAAAACAGAACAAATCGACGAGTAGCAATTTTATCTTGGTTATATCGTTTGTATATTTATATACCCATCAGTTGGTTACCTACAGATTTGTTTGCACCATAGAAATATGATTTAAGTAAAGATAAGTATATTGTATCTATGATCTGCAATCTAAAATACCCAAAACTTTTATGGCTATTTAAAAATGTGTTATAGTAATGAAAGAAAGGATAATATTTTACCAAAAAATAGTTATGCCTATCTATAAATAATACAAAGCATCTCGCATAATTCGGATTTATCTAATTCAGTTAATATCCTATATCCATTCATATACTACATAATATAATTTACCATCTCTAACTTGGATTTATCCCAGTCAGATATTAATTTATCTCTTTCCACTACATATGGCCAAGTTCGTGTACCATGTTCTGTACCATATATGTATGTATATATGTTCTATACATCATATAGAAAGATGCATATATATGTATAATATAGATAACACAATAGTAGTATGTACATAATATATATATAGAAAATATAGTCAAAATTGTCAAACTCAGATAATATTTCACAGTCTTATAAATTGTGTGAAATATAGGGGTCCCAAATTTAAAACTGACCTCCTTTGAAAAAGGACACCCATGTAATCTGTCTGTGATTAAATTCTGAACTTCTGCTCGTTATTTGTGATTTTTGTTCGCATATAACCTTAACTTTGAGTATAAGTACTCCCACAACAAATTCTGTGGAAAGTCCGATCGTGAGAATGTAGGAGCCAGACAAAAAAACCATGTCAACCAATTCCCACATGCATCTTGGAAATAAGGGTCAAATTAAATGAATGAACCATGTTTCTTGATTTAATATTTTATCTTATACATTACATTTATATTTAGTATGAAATAGTAATATAAAATGCCTGTTGGGATACTCGTAATTTCATATTAAATCATATTTAAAGCTTGATGTATTACATCTGAACTATGTAAAAGCGAGTATTATAAGCGGTTCATTACCTTCTTGCATTACGTCAACAACTTCAACCCCTCTCATGGAGGCCATGTAGCCGAGGACAGAGAAGACAACAAAGCCAGAGAGGAAAGAGGTGCAGGAATTCACGCAACTTGTGATGAGAACATCTCTGAAATAATGGAATGGTAGTCGCAACCGCAATGAATCTATCTAAATACTTAAACGATTTTTGCCTATATAATTTTAGTAATGATATCTAGTTTTTATAGTTATAGATAATTAATAATAGCGGTTTTATTTGAAAACTAAAACTATTTATAAAATGTGGTTAATTAGTATAGTAAGGAAAATATTAACTTAATCAATTGAGAATTAAAATTGAAACATGAGACCGAAATTAATTTGAAGAATACTACATAACTTTGGAAATCATTATATATATACATGATACCTACATTATGTGGAATATGTGTTACTTCAAATTAATGATGTTGATCTGTAATTGTCATATTTGAGTTTCTACGATTACCATGTGGAGTCTCTTTACTCACCACGAGTATTAAAAGAACAATATGAGAAAGATAATGTGAAAAAGAAGAAAAGTAAGGACAAACAGATTAAATTAATTAAATATAAATAAAATGGAAATACAGCACTGGACAAAAGGTTGGAAATACAATATTTTGTTACTTTATTAAGTTTAATATATCAATAAACATTATACATATTTATATACACCAGTAAAAAATAATGCGTAGTTACATAAAACATGTAATACAAATATATACCTACTTGGTAACACAGTACATGGCAATAAGTTGGTCAAAAGTTCGACAATAGTATAGCCCTTCCGTGATTCGGTACACATGAATTATTGATTCTACATGTTGTCATTATAACTCCCTACACCATCACCGAAAGAGCTGATTGGATTGTTTGCAGGGTTTATCGGCTATAAAACCTTAGATTTCTTGAACTTCGGATATGCGAAGCATTGTTGAAGGTTTATTTGACTATTTATAAGATGGTATGTAGTGCCCAGTTATCCTGCAGTTCTGGTGGTTGAGTTTCATCGAAGCGGCTATCAATAATGTGGAAGAGTTGTCACTATTGGCCTCTCATATATCGTTTACTAGAGGAATAATTAAATCGGACTATAGCTGAATTCACGAACAAGTTTTTGAAACACATTACAATGACTCTCTCCAATTCGTGTCTCAATATTGTACTAAGTGTATTCTCTCTTCATGTAATATAATTGAATTTAAAAACTTGCAGTCTATCGGAAATTTCAATACCTATGCCTATGACCGTTATCTTTGTTGCTTTATAAGACGAAATTATTCTATCTGTGTTAATAGAAATATATATATATATATATACATACAATATACAGGATATAATAAACGTTTTACTATTTAGAGATAAATTAACAAAAAACGAAGAATAAAAATACTTACGAGAAAGAAAGGAAATTAGGTATATTGTTAAAAATAACCCCCTATAAAAAAAGCTAATTACAAACTAGAGGAATAATATGGAAACAAAATGAATAAAGAATTAGATAATATCAAGGAAAATTAAAATTGAAAAAGAAAAAGAATACAAATAAGAAGATAAAATAAGATAATCATTGTACTAACACAACAAATAATTGTTACAACAGGAAAAATTATGCAAGATTTATACTACAATAAACCTTATCTAGACTAAATGAATATCTACCAGACTCCCTGACTTTCACCTGTATACATTGTTGTGAAACTTGTTATAGGACGCAAAGGCCAGGAGAACCCCGAATCCAGGCCCCAATGAGAAGTAAACCTGTGTGGCAGCATCTAGCCAGGGATCGGATGAGATTGTCAACTTTGTAATATTGGGGACTATGTAGAAATAAATTCCCATAGCGGCGCCGGGCAGAGACACGCCTCTGATCAATAGGATCACCAAGACAATGTAGGGGAAAACAGCCGTGAACCAGACAACCTGAGTATAGGCGCGGTGGGGTAGTGGTAAGCGCATAGCTATAATAGGAGCAACTAGTACAAAGATGACTCATAACATGTTATTGATTTGTAACATATTTGCTTTACTTTACAAAAATAGTTAATTTACATATATAGGGTATTTAGTGTCTATACAGGGTAATTTCTATGGTTCGTAGCATACATTAGACTAAGTATTTTTAAGATATTGAGTTGATATTAAATAAAAGTAATATTTTTGTCTTAGTTTTTTGTCATTTAAAGCTAAAAAAACAAATTTTTCAAATTTGTAATCAATAAAACTTTATTATATCAAATTGAAAATAATTGATTAGAATTATTCCCACCTATATAATAAGACCTATTAATTGGTCATATATTATCAACCATAGAAATATGATTGTATGTATCTTATCTCAATGTTGTCAACAATAATACTTGTATTTCTAGAGAGCGGTTTCATCTTTATATACATATAGCTATTAGCTGAGCGTGTTCTAAGCATAGATATTTAATTGTTAATATATACCACTGTTAGTTTATTTACTACTGTTTATTACTAATACTGTTAGTAAACTAGTTAAATATCTATGGTTCTAAGTCAGTCAGATTTCAATTTGTGTGTAAAAAATAGAAGCAAAACAGCAAGCTAGAAATACGGGCACGTCATGACGCGGTAAATACTATGGCATATAATCATAAAGTTGTATTTACATGTATAAATCTGGTAGCAGAAGCGATAAACATTTTATGCATCCAATTGTATATATACCGTAATTTCTCTAATAAATGTCCACTCTTCAATAGACCCCCTGTGGCTGTACCTACATACATTACCTAATAGCAAAATCTAGTTAGGTACCTACATGTTGTAACTATTGAAATTAAAACTTTAGTCACACTTATTTATGTAGATATTATTTCCAAATCATTACATTTTTTAATATAGACTAACTTTTCCCTTTTTTATAAATGTGTTTCTCTAATAAGTCCCCTTTCCCCCTCTGAAATATATTCACAAAATAAATATATTCCCCTGGTAGATAAAAATTACGGACATTCATTCCAATTTTCTCGTCCAGCGGTTATTTCGCATTTCGATGAGTCATTAGAATGATCGGTACCTATCATTTGTGCAGGGGCTCCTCTAGGAATTCTTAAAAGGGTGAAACTGTAGAATTTGTCAAAATTTCTCTCCACCTAACCTCCTTCTCCCCATGATTGTCAATTTTTAGGCAACTTTACTCAGGACGCTCTTCTTTTGATAATAAAGTTATACTGAATAAAAACATCTTAACTAAGGATATACCTATTGATAATAAAATTTAAATTAAATGAAGCAAACATTTTTGAGCCCTAAATATACCAAAAATATCTCCCTTTAAACTTAGCTTTGTGCTTCCCTATAATTTCCTATTCACCTTCCACCCCTCACCTCCTTAAAGGAGCCTCTATCATGTCTGCATGCTTTCATTTAATATCTTGCACGAGTCACAGAATTTGTTATTGTTCCTACAGTTTAGAGTTTATATTTTTATACAACCAACCTTTCCAGAGGTTGAAATCCCCTTCCATAGACTGAAGTAGCAGATGAGATAGACAACGATGAGACAGGCCGCCAGGTGCCACTGGATATTCCCGATATTATCTATGCTGATCCCCTCGTATTTGCCTAGCACGGCGTAGTCATAGAACTCAGCGGCCGGATAGGTCATAACCGTCGCCGCCGAAATCGTTGCATTCGTTCCATTTGTTACATCAAACAGCGCAGGTGTAGCTGTTGTTTTTGTAAAGTCGGTGGTGGCATCCAATCCTGTTGTTGCTGCTGTTGTCGTGTTAAAGTTTGGACCCGTTTTGAGGTATTCATCGTTGCAGGTTGGCGTGTTCCAAGTGTTGTTGCAGCTCGTCCAGGGTAGATTGATCGCGATGGACTTGTAGAAGTAGTAGAGTGACCAGGCAATGATGACATTGTAAAAGAAGTCCGTGTAGAAAGCGATCATCACAACTGTGTATCCGATACCTTGCCGAGGGAGGAGGAGGACAGAATATTCCTCTCAAACACAATTGCAATATGAATCTCAAAATACGTTATCATTATGTATAAAAGATTTAAATTCTTCTAGCATTAACCATGATAGAAACTGAATAAAAAGTTTGATAGTAACGCGCAAGAAATCGTTTTAATACACCACAGAAGATCGACACTTCACAGTCCCATAGCGTAGTATAGCTTTGTTATCATGATTTAAAATACTATTCAATTTGGTAAAATTTAGGAATCCTTTTGTGTCCTGCTCACTCGGGTCTATCCAACATTTAACTATCATATCATCTATGGTACCGTTCTCTTATCTCCTAAGTTTAAGAACTGCCCTCAGTGCAATTTTTGAAATTTATTTTCTTAGTCTTGTATTCCACTATAGTAGTTGGCTGTTTGATTATGGTAATATATGTTCTATAGAAGCATGTTTTTTTCACAACTTTCTTGCACAGCTACATGTTTGAAAAAAAATCCCGATCTTCTTTATTAAAGTTTATACGCTTTACTTCATTAAATGGCTTATATCCATGTTCGTCGGTTTTCTGTTTGTTGGTATTTACTGTAGTAAATGGGCACCTTAATATATATATAAATTAAAAATGATAATAGTAAAGACAATAGTGTAGACTTCAAAAATGAGCATTTATTCATAAATACAGGAAAATATCGTAAGCACTATATAAGATGTAAAATTAGAAAATCCCATGCAGTGTCAGACAGAATGTTCAGAGTACGTTTTTCATAACAGATGTTGTGTTTAACAGCTATTTTTGGTGAACATGAATCAATTAATTAACATAGCTCGGATTTAAAATTTGCCACCCACTGTTAGGATATATCGCGCGCGTAAATTGATGAAATAATACTGAGAGTAAATTATATTGTATATTTCAAAATTAATGGCAACAGATATATTAACAAGCGTGTATATTTAATCCTAATTTATTTGAATGTATTTATTTATAAATTATCAAGGGCAGGAAAGTTTCTTCCTAAACTTTAATAATGTCAAACTGCTTTGTCGAGCATTACTTTCTGAAAATGTAATGTTAATGGTTTTGTCTTGACTTAAAACTCATCGAGTTACTGAATTAGAATTTTCAGCTTCTCTTAAGTTACCTCTGTAGTTAGTCTCCTCCATTTTACCTTATTTTCTGGCAGTCTTTGTAGTATTATAAAAGAATGTTTGTTGAGTTTTAGACCATGTTTACCTAGTTTGAGATCATCCCTGAGTTTGGTAGAGGGGTTTTTAATTTTTCAGGAAATTTCTTTTGTAGATCCGTTAGTTTGAAAAATCTTTTTGTTATCTGAAAAGCTGGTGTTGTTTTACTTCTGAGAATATCACAAGGTCTCCATCTTGCTTCTGCGATATCTATAGAAATCGGTCTAGAAAATGTTCTCTTGTTTGATATTTTCTGTGGATACCGATTCTTATAATATATTCTTAAAATTTTCTTTAGATGTTTTTATTGAAAAGCATATATTTTTCTTTCCTATTAAATAGTAAGTGCGCAGGTTGAGGAATTATAATAATACAGGCTTTATAATAACCGATATTGAATAATGATTTTGTCTACTATACCTGAATAAGGTATCTAGTGATTTAAACTGTATTTAAACTGCAATTTAATATATATATTTAATAATTATACTTTGTCAGATTTTTCAAAGACTCCAAATATTTTAGTAATAGAATTTTAGATGGTCTTTTGTGGTTTTCATATACCTAATTAAATAAAGGTGTTCTATAGTGACAAACCTACTATATGCAAATCAGTTGACTAGAAATTTCAACATGTTTATATAAATATACATATACACGTATTTCCCAACAGAAAATATTAATTAAATAATTCATTTTAATCCTGATTTAAAAGCAAGCACTTTTTGCAAAAACGTGAAATAATCAAGATATATTTTTTACAATAATTGTACCCTTCAAAAATTATTTTTATATTATAGGCTATAAACTAGAGGTTTTATTACAACTTTCAAGCTGTTCGATTTAGGAAATTACAAGATAATCACATCAATTTTTAAACATGCAAAAATAAGATTTATAAAATGTTAATTTCTATTCTATTATCTATATTACAACGTTTTAATCAAATAATATGTATAGTAACTGCATTTGTGGAACTATAATTGAAAACAATTAAACCGAGGACAACGCAATTGTTTTAATTGTTTATTACGTTGTCCGCGAATTAAACACTAATGTAACTGTCTAATAGCGATATTTTCTGGGTTTTTTTCTTCTTCTAAATAACAAAAATCGGCTATGAAGTTTGTACAACGTTAGTATAGTTTAAGACATCTCATTCCATTATTCCTATTGTTCCGATCTGCATATCCCAGGGAAGCGTATAAGAATAGAGATATCTTTTTCAATTGGTTATAAACACAACTTGGAAGGTATAAATAGCATTGTAAAGAGTTATAGTAGAATATAGTGGCTCACCTTTGAACAGGGGACATATTCTGCCCCAACAGGTAATAGCGCCCTTGCGGATATACTGGCCCAAAGCCAGCTCCATGTAGAACAGAGGGATGCCGCCGAAGACTAGCATCAGCAGGTAGGGGATTAGGAAGGCTCCTGCAATATACGAAGGTTGTAAAAGAAATAACAGGAGATGTTAAAGCATTTTAGTGAAGAAAAAAGCTTAGTTTATATAGGATATCGGGTTAATTATCATGAATAAAAAGTTAACCTTCCTCTATAAAAAAGATATTTCAAGTTAACATTTTCCTGCTAATCATGGAGACTTGAGGAACTGTAATTAATCGGTTATGATAATTATTTTAATGGAAGTCATTTTCAGAAAAGAATAAAAAGCGCAGAAAGAAAAGTTTAGGTTTTCTCTATAATGGGCATAGTTAGTAACAGAAGAATTAACGGCACCTTTACATTGCAATATTAGAAACTACTTTTTTTCATTGTCATGTTTTAATTAGTTGTGTCTGTGCTATCAACTGCAGAATTAGCGGATTGTATAGTATTGTACAATCTTTTATCCCTATGAAGTCACTGTGCATGTCTGTTGTTAATTGAATAAATAAAATTATTATTCGAGGCTATTTTTGAATAATGCCTCAACTGCGCTTGTAAACTTTTTAGTTCCAGAGTCCTTAAGGCGAATTTGACTTGACTTCCGTGAACATCGCGCAGTGATGAACTACCAGCTTTGATCAAACAACTCTCCGTATACACACCTCCCTCCATAAGGCAGCATTGTATAGAGGCAGAGGGAAAGTTCCATGTTCAAACGTGACTTTAAAGGAACTGAAAAATCCTGTTTGACTGTTCACCGTGCAAACTTAGTCTTGATTGAGGATATAGGAAGTGAATTTGACTACTTTACAATTCTTTGCGGTCCATATCCCAAGTGAATCTACCAGTTATACTATACTTGGACTGTGCGATCCTATCCCTAAGTTGAAATTAGCGTATACATTAACTTAAAAAATCTCATGCGAATTTTAAGTGGTATTACTATAATTAATTGAAGTACACTTTATTTAAAAAAAGTGTATACCACCCTTATTTGTGCTTGAATTTTGCAAAATCAAATTTAGATAAAATAACTTCAAAGATAATATACATGTGTGTTGAAAGTGCATAATATATATTTTGGATATTATATTAATGTGAAGCAAATAACATAAGCAAACATAAGCATACATAACATTATAATTTATAATGAATGCATAATTATTTGTAATTTTAAACAAGTCAATTTGTAGATTCTATTTATATATACTTATACCTGTACCAGTTTTGGCAGACTGGCAGACAATTATAACATAAATGTATATTTATTAATTACTACCTATCTATTATTTTGAAAAATTACGAAAAGTTCAATTTATGTAAATTTATTGCGCGTATATTTTCTTGTTACTTTTTATGGGTATATAATATGTCAAATTATAAATTAGTTACTATATCTTATAAAGTAATTTGTGTACTCCTGTTAAAATACAATTATCTATAATATATAATATAGAAGAAAATTTATTATCTCAATATATAGTAAAGAATAAATATGTTGTCTATCTTTTTTGTATCTTGCATATTATAAGTGTTTAAATATGTAATGTACTCAATGATGCTGAATATTATAATATAAGAGAAAAATTATAACATTTTAATGAAGCGTTTAATATCATTCCATCAAATCAAGTAAAAGGTCAACCTATATTGTTTCAATACAGATTTTGTTATCATTTATTAATATCATAAAATATTATATTAGTTGAAACACTTTGACGAGTCAGTGAAGGAAAATGTAAGAAATTCGGTTGCAAACACGGAAATGGAACTAAACATCTATGTAGTAATACATTTTATTTACAGCGTGACACAACAATGGAGCAAATTGGCCTATTTTAATATTTCAGTCTTCTAAAGCGGACAATATCTCAGTCAGCTTTGTGAAAATAGCGTTCACTATAAGAATCTCTAGAGAAAATTTTACGTTTAATACGTATCTCGAGTACATATATTCACTTATCATTATGTTACATTTTAACTTAATTGTTTTTTGTTCTATCTCGTCTATATGAAGTTGTGTAGTGATGTTAAGTAGTATTCTAGCCAATCGATACCTCTGCTTTTATATTTTAAATAAGTATGTCATATGCGCTCTTATATATATTTTCAGCTTTTCTATGGTTAATAGAAAATTAATAGCAGCAACATGTAATGTGTACCACGTCTACATTACCACAGTGGTAAATTTCCATACTACTCGTAGTTGATATTGATCCATTTCTCTAGACGTTAAATTGGACTATTTGTCGGGAGCTCCGAAGTGGTGCTATTATATTCTCGCATACATACAGTTGATCGATAATTAATATAGGCCTCTTATGTACTAAGTCGTATACGTTAGGGAAAGTATTCGTCAAAATGACCACTGTTGACACAAATAGCTATGACGTCATCAACCGAACAACATTTGTGAATTAAATAAACCAATGGGTCATGACGTCATCAGCTAATCAATGTTTTTATGGCATAAGCAAAGCGCTAGTATGGCACATGTTTATGTAGATATCACGGAGTCATTAAAAAGTCGATATCTTCACCGAGCTGTCAGGTGGATTTATAAACACGGAGCTATTATGACGCATGTATAAATGTCATGATATCATTAACTAAGTGATGTTTTTATTTAGCTGCAGGTCTCTCCTATTTAATGCTTACATTTTGGATATATTTAGTTGTTTCTGTGTCAGTTGTTATATGTAGATATATAGAAGACTTGATACTAAATTACTTTATAAATGTTGTATATTTGAGAGCGATGTGGTCCACTGGTTAGAGCTGGATTAGCTGGTTTAACACGCAGAAGATACCAGATTCGGACTCTCAGCCTAATGCTCCCCTCTTATTCACCCAGGAGAAATTGGGAACCTGGTTGCAAATACTGAGGAAGTTAAAGTCAACGAGGAGAGGAACTAACTAAGAGGATTGTACAAAATATAATATATTTTTGCCTTTGAAGATATACTGATATTAGAAAATCAATGTCATTCTCGTGATTACTATATTTGTAACAAGTTTCTAAAATTTATGTTGCCTAAAAGTTTTGTATGTGTACATTGCCTATATATGTGTTTTGATTTTGGCTTTAATAAATAAGCCTAATTATAGGTATTCAATTAATATTACTGAATAATAATATTCATTTGATTGTGGTCAAAGAAGAATACATTCAAAATAAGAATATGTAACTTATGAATTGTGAAAGGAACAGAGAGGATAACATTTCCAATATTGATATGTTATATTTTCAAATATTATCTAATATTTGGGTATATCGTTATATCACACGCATTATTAGTTCAAACAAATAAAGATAATTTTTCCTGTCTTTTCTATGCAAAATTTCTGTTTTGTTGAAATCACAGTTAAACCATTGTTAAATTTCATAATACATTCGCGTAACTACATCATAACTAACAGAGCATAATACTAGTAAAACTATTTAAAACTTTACAGACTAATTGCTACATGTAGGTGCGTTTATTGAAATGTATGTTGTATATTTTTGTTAGTAGGTAATTCATGCATGTATCATATATATCCGATATAAATATATTCTAAGAGAAACTAAAATTCAGTGAACGATCTTATAATAAGTATTTCATAATAAAATGTGGGGTGTACATTGTCGTTGTACATTGTTTTGAGACTATCGATAACAATTTGCTTACACGTAATTAATAATTAAGTCTACTAAATTGTCAATGTCATGTGCCTCGTCCTTTACAGAAATGTAGTGTATCTATCTTCAATATTTATGGTAATATCTTGCATATTTCAAGATACTGTTATTCGTATAGAACGCTATACTCTTCATTTTCAAATATACCTTAAATATATTTATTTATCGCTTATACAAGGTGTAACTTAGAATATCATACCAATATAAAAAAATTAAAAATATTATATATATTTAGTAGGTATTACATATTATCGCAATATATTGGGAGTGTGAGCATATATGGAGTTTTGAGTTAGATATATTGTGAGTGTGAGCATATATGGAGTTTTGAGTTAGATATATTTGGAGTGTGAGCATGAAAGTGTCCAAAGAGAACTCTGTTTTACAGTTTTCAAAGGTGCTACAACGCCAGCCATTCGTCATTTATGCGAACACGTAAAATTATTTGCATTCTATTAAGCAACAATACTCAGAGCTTCGTTGCTGCAGGCAGTAGTTTTATGCCCTGTGCAGCTCGATTAATAAATAATACTTTATCCCCAGAACTTAAGGAAGCGATTCTCCTCTACCTACCCGGGTTCTTTTCATCTGAATTTTAGAATAGTAAGATTGTATCGGTAATGTAGGCTGGTGAGGATTGTAGTACGACTCGCTTTTTGGAGAATCTTTTGGAATAGATTGGAATATTTTGTGCAATTTTCAACTGGCTACTTCTTGTTACACCATATAACCAACAATTGACAGGGCATCATAGCGGACCCAATTCTATATTTCAGAACAGGAAGTACTCGATCACGACTACTGTACTGGTCACTTCCGAGGTGTTTTCTTATTCAGAGTGTAATAAATTGCAGTAAATCCGAGACGGTGCTTCTTTCCCGTCATATTTCACAACTGGCGGAGCTACAATTGTCACTTTCTAGTTAAGATTACAAAAAACTGAAACATAAAGATCAGTTGTATTTCCCATACATTATTGAAACATTTTTCTAATGTCATTTTCATTGGAGGTTGGAAGATATGAAAAAATGGAAGTTGAGGAAACAAAAACTATTATTTCGGTCAATGAGATTCTATTAAACAAATTATTATATTAATGAACTTACAATATACATATAATATAGATAGCATCTTTTAGACGAATTCGACATTAAATCTGCAAACAAAGGAATCTTAAATTGAATTCTGAGCCGAACTAAATAGTACATCAAGAACAAGCATTGATTGCTTTTAAAACAAATATTTGGAACGAACAAAGAAGTTGGATTTACTTCACAGGTAAGGTCCTAACTCTAATCCGATCTCTATAGGAATGAAATACATAGATATATTTGTTTTTTCCAGATGAATTACCATTGGTCAACTCCTTTTTCGGAAGGTATGAATAATGAAATCGATAAAATCAAAATATACTTCTTTTAATTAATAAACAACTCATTAATTTATTGATGTTTTAAAAATAATTTTTAAATGTTAAATGTTAATTATACACTCACCGCCACCATTTTTGTAACAGAGATAGGGAAACCGCCAGACATTTGCCAGATCGACTGCAAACCCGATTACTGAGAGCAGAAAATCTAATTTCTTTCCCCAAGTCTCTCGGCCCTCATCGTTCGGGTCCTCGCCAGCTGACACAATTCCACCAGAAGGAGCTTCAATCTCGCGGTCACCACCAGGGAGACTCACAACAATGGCGGTCTCATCAAACTCGCCGCTGCCCGTTGCATCGAGTGTTTCACCTGTATTGGCAACTTCGCGTCTATGGCTGCCATTTGCCTCCAGTTTCTCCTCGTTGTAATCTCTTCCCTCCTCCATTTGTGACTAATCGTTTTGTTGCTATTGATACGACTAAAAGGATAAGAAGATTCTAAAAGTTTTTTCCTAAATTGGATGTAGGTATTTATGGGTCTTAATAGACCAACTATTTATTTATGGAAAATTGAAGTAATCTTTAAATTATTGTCATTTAAATTATATGTAATCAATTTAGGTAATTTTCAATATCATACGTATTTCACAAAGAGGGTTTACTATTATTTATGCTTGATTATCTATTTGAGGAAAATTTATTAAAGCTCAAATTTAAGAATTCAATCATGTTTTCAATTAATAAACATTAAAACTGTCTCAAAATTCACTTTTCGTGGAAATGTACACTTTTGTTTATGATAATGAATTAGTTGAGCAAATTGAAACTTTTAAACATAATTTTAGCAAAAATTAATTTACATATTAATGAAATAAGTTTTACTAAAAATCTAAAATTCAATTCCTAAATATGAGTAATATAATAACAGTGCAACAGTATAGTAGTAACTAATAAACTAATAAGAAAACAATCTCTCATTATGATTAATTTTCATAGGTTGCATTAAATTTACTATTTCTGCAATAACATGTCTGAACTGTATGTTTTATTGGTAAATATTGTATTTTCATCAAATTTAGTGCTATTCATAATTTTAATCAATAAATGAACATAAATTAATTAATATAATTTTTCCAAATTAAAACAAAAATCACTGTATTATTTTAAAATCTATAATACTAGAGTCTACGCATTTATCTAACACAAAACATACTGTCATAATTTCAAATCAATCAACTACCTCGAGCGTAAATCAAACTCAACAATACCACTATAGAATTGTTTTTCGTATTTTTAGATACGTCATTACCTACTTAAGTACACTTCTGCACCAGTGCGCCGAAGAAAATTTTTATTTAAGTTTCAAGATGATAATTTTGTGAACAGTCTTTATAGATATATACACCTTTCATATAAGACTTTTTAGAGAACAAACCATGATATTATACCTAATTGATGTATACGGATGCGCACTTATGCAAAATGTATGTACAATATATAGCAAATTTGGAGGGTTTTCATCTTAGGAAATTTCTGTTTTTCTGTACGTGATACATGAGTTTTTTTCTCGTCTATAATTTACCCAATTATTACATAGAAATAGATGTTAGTTCGCATTATTTCTTATTCTTTATTTTCCACTCGGTTATTTTTAGTAAAATCGTTTCGGTAGATTTGGCATGGTACGATTTTTTCAAGAAGTTTATCCAGGGATACATATATACTTTATTGTTGAAATCGTATAGGCATGAAACTAGATATATATTGATTATTGTTTTAAAAGAAAATACGCACCTAAGGTTTAAATTCTAGGGAATTAAAAATAAGAAGCAAAACAACATATAAGTATATAAATTACAATTATACAACAATTATATAATTCGTTATTTCAATAAATGAGATTGTTTATATAGTTGCTTTTTCAACAAAATAAACTGTGATCATGTAATAGCGGCGAAATAGAAAAAAATATAAATGCATAATTTTCAATTTAGGAATTTAACTATTCTGAGAAATAATGCCCATATGAACGATTTTCATTTAACCGTATTGTTAAATAATAATATTCACGATAATAAATTTAATTCAACATCGAATTTCTAAGATGAATTAAGAGACTTCTTAAACTAATATTTTACGTAGACATCGAGGCGTCAGTAAAAATTTGAAATGAGCACAATTAATGTAAAGGTCTAATATTTGAAATGAGCACACAACTAATGTAAAGGTCTAATATTTGAAATGGGCACACAATTAATGTAAAGGTCTAATATTTGAAATGGGCACACAATTAA
>JAYRBW010118824.1:0-17279 GCA_036023295.1 Invenusta paracnida
TATTGTGGATCTCTAGATGAATCTGGAAATGAATCAGGAAATGAATACGAAAATGAATAAAGAAAAAAAGTTTTAAACGTCTTTTAACTTATTAAAAATTTTGTTCAAAGAATATTAAATGTATTTTAAGGCTTAAAGGGACAAGCCTTGTGTATTTATATATATATAAATAAATGTTATATATATTTATTAGTTCTTTAAACCATTATAATAAATAGTACAGATTTGTAGAAATTATACGAAATTTTTTTATGGCATTTATTACTTTCAATAAAACTTTTTAAAATTTATTCTTTAATTCCCTCTATTTGGAAAATTATCTCATACTGAATATCAGCTGCTAAAAACAAAAATAGCTCGGAAATATCAGCAATTGCATTAATATCGAATACTAACATTTTAGTACAGGAAAGGATTATAATGCTTAATATATCTTAAGTATATTTATAAAATAGGAGATAAAAAATGTTTAGCTTAAATACTTGGTCTTGGGTATTTAAGGTAATGATTCTATATATTTGTAAGTGATTCCATTTTTTATATATTTTTAAGTTATTTATAAACTAAAGGCAAATATAACGGCGACTCCAAGTCCAGCCCCTAAATTCAGACTGGGTCCTTCAGGCCCCCTATGCCATTGCCACTGGACAAATTCATAGTAATATGGCATACATTAACATAACATACCTTTGGCTTAGTTTTAAGTTTAGAACATGGATATTGAATAATTATAAAGGATGTGCAATGGCCTAGTATAAACAATATATTATTATTATTAAAGTATAAATATTATTATACATATAATAATAATTATAAGGAATTTGGCAATCCTACAGTTTAGCATCCTTAAAAAATTTGTTTTACTAATTTTACAGTAAATTTTAAATGTTAAATTATTGTTCAGAATGCCGCGAATAGTACCTACTTTTATTGTCATTGATGGGGAGATATTAGTCATACATGCACAAATTCATTTGGCATGTTTTTTAGCATGTGTTCAGAAGCAGTATCCAGTTTAATTAGAAGTACCACAAACCCTTTCTGAGAACATTGATTGATTATATGTTATATCTTATATTACCTATTTGTTGGTTGATTATATGTTATATAATTATTTAAAAAAAAAAAATTTTATGGACGCTAAACCGTATGATTGTCAGGAATTTATATACTTTTCTAATATATCCATTATAATTTTCATAAATATATCTGGGTGATTAAAGTCATATATCTAAACTTATTTAGCAAATGAATGCATTTCTTAATTAAGAGTAAAAATATCAGATCAAAATACTATTTTTATTTCTTATAAATGTATAGTCCAATCTTAAAACAAACCATAGACCAAGATCAAGTTTACAAACTATAAATATTAAAGACTAAATATAAATATATTATAAATAATTATAAACCATACATACACTAATTACTAGTTTTAAATATTTTATTGAAACTTAACAAGTTTGTATTATATATTTATTCATTTTACTATGATATTTACTTATTTATATTTACTTTAAAAACAGGCTTAATCTAGACAAATTTATTTTTAAATATATAAACATTTGCATAGACAGTACATAACATTAATTATTTCTATCTTTAAAAATATATCTACTTAAATAGAAATTTTACAGTAAAAGAAAAAAAAACTAGTAGCTCTACAACTAAACATTTCTTTAATAATTTTATTCCAGGCTATAAACCTCACATACATTTAAGATTCTTGAAAGCAATAGCAATTAAAATGTTTAATCTATCACTTTGAATTCCATAAATTGTTTATCTATACTTTAAAATTATCATACACTTAGCTATATATATAGCTTACTCAATTATTGCCTTTATTTTTCACTCATTTTAATTAATTTATTAATTAATATAACATTTTCTTACATATTTTTTTAAACTTATTATTTTACAGTCATTTATCCAATCTACTATATTAATTCTTGTTCATTAGATTAATAATAATATTGAGTATCAACTACTGAAGAGAACCTTCAAACTGCACTTAATTATTAATTAAATTTGAACTCATTTCTTTCAAATACAAATATATTCATCAATTTATAAACTTGCTGTTATTTCTTTTTGCCACAAAATATTATTCAATAAGAGAAAGTATTTCATCTCTTTAAATAAAAAAATAGGTTGAAAATTTACCCAAAAAATACAAAAATGTTATATAATTACAAGTATCAAAATAAAATTTGTTTCAGTTAGACTTAAATATAAATGAGTTGTTTTAGTCTTTGTATATATGGTTTTTTGTACTTTCTGAGTTTGCTATCCTAATTATTATTTTTTAAATACTATAAACAAATAAACAATTGGATTTCAAAAAATAAAATCACATTAAGTTTTTTTAAATCAATTTATTTAAATTAATATACAAAAAATCAGTCACATAATTTTTTGGAAGTTATAATATAATCAATGGGTCAATTGCATAAAGTGGTATTAGCTTACTACCAGTAGTAACTCTAGGAAAATCCATAGATTTTTGCTATCTGTATGAACTAAATCTATTGATTTTTCTCAAGTTACTACCGGTAGTAAGCTAATACCACTTTATGCAATTGACCCAATATGTTTAACAATTTTTTATTGTGGTTTGTAGACCATTCACAGATACATTATTAACCATACTCACTCCTCCAATATGTACTATTTTTAGGTGAATCATAATTCATTGAGGTATCATTTTTATAACAACTACAGCTCATAAAACAGATTTTTGGCTTATCAAATACAGGCTACTGAATTATTCTAAGTACAGTATGCATTACAGTACTGTGTGCAATTGAGTGTTAAGTTTATCCAATTATTAGCTAGGTATTGATGATAATGTTGTAGATTCAATTACACAAGATAAATTTATAATAGTTTATTTATATAATAAGTATACTGTAGTCTGTATACTGCAGTCAGTATTTGTATAAATTGACAACAAAATTATTTCCGATGAGAATGTGGAAATTCAAAATATATTTTTGGAAGAAGTGTGAGATTTGGTTGTAGTAGCTCTTCTCTCAATCATTCCAAGCTTTGTCCTATTGTGTTCTGCTATTACAAAGTTAGATGAATTATCATCTTTTAATTGAATTTAAATCTTACAAATAACTGTCATATTAATATAAGGAAATACGCATTCTGTAATAGAAGGGGGTATTTAAAAAAAATACTTGTTACAATTAATAAATAATAACATTTTCAATACATTTTATCAGTAAGTACCTGAATATTCATTGTCTTATAAAATATATTCTTCTCATTCTAAATTGTTTTTGTAACTTTCTTCAAATTTAGAATGTTAAACACCTTTCTATACATTTCTGAAGTAAATAATTACATGTGCTCCCCTCTCAAATTAAAACTGTTTTACAAAGATAAAAAGGCTCATGATCTTATTATTATACTATTTTTATATGTCATATTAGGTACTTACCATGGGGATAAAATCAATGTTTTGTGACTATCATTTTTATATAACATGCTGATGTAAATATTATTGCTAATATTAAATCTTATGAGTAATTTGAATGAACATTAAACTAATCATATTAGAATATTATATAAACAGTTTTTGGTCAATCTCAAATAACTTTTAGTCTTAAGTTGTAATTTTACAAATATTTATTTAAATACATTATGTCGTTAATTATATAAGTATATAGGTAATTGAATTCAATGACAATATTTTATTTTTGCATCTTATTTTCCTTACACCAATGTTTATTTATTTTTTAATTTTCCATAAAAATTATATTCTATGTAATCTTGAATCTGCCTTTCCCTTATTTGTGAATATTAGGATTGTCTTAATTTAAAAGTAAAATATATAAAAATTAATATATGCAGGGTGACCCATAATTAACCTATGACTATTTTATTTTAAGTTGTGGTTGCGTAAATTGATAAACATTACAGTGTTCAACATTGACACATATCATCATGCTATACAGGGATGAGGCAGTGGCGCAATTATAAAACATAGATATCATAATTTTAATTTTAATTGGACAATTTTATGTATTGTGTGTCTTGATTACAAGTTTAAGCTTAATCGGTTAAACATAAATTCGTAAAGTGGAGTACAAATTTGCCACACAACAGAGCATTTATTGTATAAAAAATGTTATTCATTTAAGAATGTAAATGCAGTATGTCCTGAATTTCAACATCAATATGGCATAAATATCCGTTGGAATACTGTTAAAGATATTTTGACTAAGTTTGAAGCGACGGGTAGTGTTCTTAACCTGACCAACAAAAATCTATACGACCAAAGAGTGTGAACACTGATTAAAACCAACTAATTGTATGAGAAGTGATTGGAGAAGAAGGCTGCAAATGTCCTTCAGCAGCCTCAAAATTCAAGTCGTCGTTTATCAAAGGAACTTGAAATCCCAAGGTCAACTCTACAGTAGCTCAACAAAGACGATCCCGATCGTCGTTTGCAATTTTGCGACGAATTTCAAGTGTTATTTAATGATCATCTATTAATTCTATGGACAGATAAGGTGAACTTTAAACTAAACTGGCACATAAATCGCCATAATTGTGTTTTTATTGCGAGGACAATCCCCATGAGGTGATTACTAAATCGGGGAATAGCCCTGGTATCACAGTTTGGGCAGGCATACCCTATGCCCTACATCCATAATCGGACCATATTTCTTCCCTAGAACAATCTCTGATACAAGTTACCTGCACATGCTAACATTTTCGCCATTCCAGCCCTCCGTCAACTCATTGGTGCTGCCAGAAATAACTACGATATGTGGTGGCCACAAGATGGAGTTGCACCACATTTTTCCCAGATTGTCAGAGAGAGACTGAATGAAGAGTTTGCTGGGAGATGGATCAGCAGACGGGGTAGTATCGAATGGTTTGCTCGTAGCCCTGATTTATCTGTTTGGGGCATTGTAAAAGAGTTGGTGTTTAAAGAAAGGTGTCAAAATGTGGAATACCTCAAACAATGGATATCTAATGCTTTTAGCACGTTTGATAAAGAATTTTGCACTGACATTTGGCATTTACTTCGTAGTAGGGTTTCACAAAGTTGCAAGGCAAACGGTAGACACATTAAAAAAGTAGAGGCAATAATTTCTGTAAATATCCATTTATACTGGTTATACTATGTTATGTTACACATGCATTTACTTTAGTAAATACTCTATTATGATTACATGTTTTATGTTCATTTAGGTTTTAAAGGATTATCAATAAAAGAATGAAAATATATTAAAGTCTTGAAATACAGACGTGTATTGTTCTCTTATGAACGGATATTCTGGAATGAACCTGCAATTTGTCAATCCCCATCCCCCTGTACCTCTTGTTAGGAACTGGCTTTTTCAATACTAAGAATTTGATTACACGTATAATAATATAATTATTACGTATTACTGTAAATTATCTGTTATTATGAAATACTTATCTATTAAACTGACGTTTTCAATACTGAATTGCTCCTTCATATTATTTTATTATTTTATACTCTGAATTATCTGAAATTAGATAATACCTTTTATTATTTTATACTCTGAATTATCTGAAATTAGATAATACCTTATTATATGCTTTTAAGTTTTTAACTTGCAATACTCACTGTACTAATTTGTATATATTTAGAGATTTGATCAGTTACTATCAGTTGTTCTTAAGAACTTTAATAATGGTTTAATAAAGCCCACGGATGAAACGCTGTACGTTTATACACCTTCAATACAGATTTGTATCTGAAGACTTTAATACGTTTTTCTTTCTTTTATAATTCATTTCGGATACGTGACTATGCCAAATAAATCTTCTTCGGGATTATCAATCTTAAACATTTTTATTTCAGTGATGATTCTTGGATGTTCAGTAAGAACTCCCATAAAAATTGGTTTGGACCCCTTAACACAGTAAGTATATAATTTAATGTTTCATATATTTATAATTATTTCATTAGAGCTCATATAGAAACGTATCTACTCAATTTCTATATTTTCTTTTGAGGCCTGGTTTGTTAGGACCTACAGTTATTGAAATGAAACCAAAAGTCAATCCAGCTAATTTTTCTGGGCCACCCCATTTACAATGGTTGGTTGGTCAGTGTTTCACTAAGGATCTCAATCAGTAAGTCTGCTGAAATGTATCATTAATTCATTTAAATTCTAATGCAACACATGAGTGAAAGGTTTAAATAATCTTTTCAGATACAAATTTAAATTCTGTCCATTTGCAAACGTAACACAGCACGAGATAGTAACACGATGGAATGCCTATAATGGAATATTGGGGTATGTTGTAATTTATATTAAAACAGGTTCATCTACTCAAGGTATACAATTTATATTTAATATATGTCTTACAATCTCGAAATTATTCGTAGACAATCAATCCTCTTATAATAAACTACTTAACGGTATATTATAATGATATGTACAAAAGAGCATGTAAAATATTACAATACATTGTAAAACACTCTTATTGTTTTATGATTAACTGTAAGTCACTATTTCATAGTGTTTATGGGCTTTATTAGACTGTTAAATTATTTAATATATATAATTTAGTCACGTATATGAGCGTAATAGACGCAATTCCAACTATAGCCAGGATTAGTTAGCAAGTTAACCTAACCTATCTACTGATTTGTACCCACTGTACCGCGTTATCCACTGCACCACACACCACGCTCTCCGTAAAACTACAGTATGGTAAAGATGATTTATCGCATACACTCTTGTATGTCCTTGCTGCACTGGTGGTATCTTATTTTTATTTTAACCTTTTCTGCTCTAACACCCGATACTACTGTGAGTAGCCACAGTAGTATATGTTCAAATGCTCCCATAAATTACTTAATTTTACTATTAAGTAATTATGAATATGTAATGGTCAAACAAGGATTATTTTATATAATTTAATCACAGAAATGAGCGTAATGGACGCAAGCTGTGTTTAAGATATGAATAATAGATCTATGATGTGGCACACTAGAAATGCGAACATATTTGAATATGGAATATGGACAGTCGCTTGAATCAGATAAGTATTTATTCACGTTAATGACATTGCTCCATTAGAACATAACAACAATTATCTACATCGTTTAAATTTGATAATGGGTATAGTTTTTTCTTTTGAAAACTCACATTCTTTACATTCAAATGATATAAAAGTACATTTTAATTACTTTACTGTGATATTTAAAAAAATTGAGCAATATTGTTTATTTAATACGTACCATACCCAAGTTTCTGGACTAACGTAGTGTACCAAAGGGGGTCTATTAGACCCCTGGACTATTTGGAATAATTATGACATCTGTCCATTCGCTCTTAACATGTCGCATTAAGACAGACACATATATTAAATTTAATTGTATTTTTGACTCAAATAAAACGTTTATTGTCATATAATATATGTTCTATATAATGATAATATAGCTTCTCACCACTTGATAGGCGCACAAAAAGATAAAAACTACATATTATCCCCTTAATAAAGGTATAAGGAATTCTCGTTGACAGCAAGCTTAAAATATATAATGGTTTAAGAATGATAAAAGGAATACTGAATGCTGGGGCCTATTAGACACCCCCTGGTACTGTAGGTGTTAAACATGGAGACAGGTGGCTCCATATATAGAAAGCGATATTTAATTATGAAAAAGTATACATAATAGTAAATTTAAATACTTACAATAATTTTTTATTTGCGTGCGAAAGGGTTTAATAGTAGTGTTATTATTTAACATATCGTTGAACGCATTTAAAAGTCTCTAAGTAAAACATTATTTTATTTTATAAAAACCTCATGTAGAAATAGTACAAAAGACAATATATTTAAAAAATCAAGATATAAAGAACATTTTAATTATACCCGATACCACGAATAAAATATTTCAAAGCTTTGTCAATAAAACACTCATTAGCAATATTTACTAATAAAAAACTGCATTAAAGATAATGAAACATTGCTTAGTTGAATGGAATCTAATCGACATACTTCATTAATAATTAAATAAAGATATTTTACACATAAAATAGTCAATATTTTCCCATACATAGTCTAAACTTCTCTAATTTAACATCTAAAATAGAAACCCACTTGCCTCCATCCTTAATTCAGCAATATTTCCAAAATTTGGAAATATATTATCTGAAGAAAAAAACGTTACTCATTTGTTGACTACTACTATGTTTTAATCAACTAAATTTCTTCCGTAATGAGCACATTATTTAAATCTTTATATTCCTTACTGATAGATAGTGTGATAGATAATGTTTTTTAAATATTGTAAAGGATGGTTTTGTAAATGTACTTTTTGCATAAAGAACGATTCATTGTTTGTACATTTTTACAATCTATTATTACTCGATGTTTCAAAGATTACATTTTACTTTATTGAGTTTAATTACGTACATCTTATGTATGTTTATTTGATTAATATAAATAGGATCTGGAATGATTGGAAGATAGTGAATAACACATTTGCCCTGATGAGAATGAAAAATGGAGACGACTGTGGTGACAAGAAGTCCAGACGAAGTGATGTGAGTGACTATTACATGAATATTTGAGTTACATTGTTTGGTATTGATATTTCCCCATTAATTTCTCCTTTGAAATTAAGATGAATGTGTTTTATATTTAATTGATATATTCATATTATTAAAAACTATATAGATCAATTTTTCATCCAGTATTTACAAGCATGTATTACGTCATGGATAATTGTTTTAATTGAAAGATCTAGTACAACTTTTGATTTATGGTCATTTTATGGATAATACTTTTACGATTTATTCAGTATAAACAAAAGATAATAAAGTAGTGGCTGGCGAAAAAGACGACAAATTTTTATTTTTTAAAGTAGCTAATCGTAATAAATTTCTACGATAATTATTACGAACATATATTAATTAGCAAATTTTGTTATTACTACTGAATGCTTTTATAGGTAGTATTTTGATATAATCTACAAACTTATGACAATTATAATAAAACTAATTTTTAAGCAATTTATTTATTAGTCGAATTTATTACATATTTTCAGAAACCATTAATCACCTTATCAAATAAATGGTGTAGAATTTAACCATTGGTGTACAGTAAAACACAACAGTTATTGGTATATTTACACTAATAACATATATTTGCTATAAATGCAGTAGTTAAGAGCATTTAAGGCATCTCCATCAAACACTAAGTGAAACGACACTTGGTATAATATTATATTCATACTCTTCAGTGAGTTTTTTTAAATGGTGCTTAATGGTGCATCGAAATAGGGCTTATTTAATTATTTCAACAACGTTGTACCACAAAATGTAAGTTTCAAAGTTAGTTAACGTAACGATAGAAATAAGTCCGACATTATATTATCTATTTAAATATTATATTTTTTTATATTTTAGACATATTCAATATATCTTATTATATATAGCGATATTTTAATATTAGGTAATCATTACACTTTACATGTATCCACCTTATTCACATATGGACACAGGTTGAACTGGTCTGCGGAGAGTTCAATGGTATTCTCGAGGTGACGGAGCCAGTGACTTGTCAGTACCAGGTCCGATTCTCGACACCACTCGTCTGCCACCCGGACTCTCTCCTCGTTTATCCCCTGCTCAGTAGGACTCATCAGCTGCGTTGGGATCACCTAGAAGACAACAGGCTCCACCAGAGGGTCACTGACAAGGTGGTTAACAGGGGATCGCTAAAATACATCTATAAGAGAAGTATATTACTAATTGAAAGTACAATAAATATAAATGCCTATAACATTGTCAGAAATATTAAATTGTAAATAGCAGAGAGTCAATACGCGTAATAGTTAGGTTGGTTGAAGTCGTAGTTTGGATATCTCGTGAATGTTGGACAGAAACCCCATCACCTGAAGTCTACGGAAATAAAGATTAATCTATGGCAAGCTCTAAACATGTTCTCAGTTATTTCCTGACAAAGAGGTTAATAAAGTATCGATAACAATATTTATTCGATTAGAAAATGGACAACACGAAATACAATTTAATGAATAGAAGTTATCTTCCTTTTTAATATATATCCTTTCAATAATATAATATACATTTTCTGATTCATTTTACTCGTATACGTTGACTCGAACGATTTTATATGCAAGAAGAGACATCTCACTGTTTAATTAGACAATAAATAAATAAATAGAATATCATTTATTTCTGAATTAAACCCATTTTATTATTCAAAGTTTGCATGAAGAATATACTAAAAATATATATTTCGTTCAAACTGTAAGGTTATTTTTCTTCTGTAGTTATTATATTGTTTAAATTAACAGATTGTGGTTATTTCCTAGATAGTGAAGTACATCTACGTATACCGTCCCGTTTGTATGATTGATATTGCAGCTCAGGCAATGAATAATCGAAAACTCTATCCGTCACTGTGAAATAAAGTTTGCCTACAACAAACTAACATGGACTTTACATATCCCGTATACGAGTATATATATAAGATTTAGTTGAAAAGTACTGTATTATATGTCGATAAAAAGAGTTGACAAGCTTTATCGGAAAATCGAATATAAAGAACGTTTTACTTTCTCCATTATCCCCATCGATGTATTTCCTGAAACTATAATAAAATCTAGGATATTAGTGAAAGTTTCATACTGTTTTATCAAACGGATTCAAAATTAAGTCAGAAATCAAAAGCATATAAAAGAAGTGTACAAAAAATCTTAAATGATAAAGAACTGCTGTTAATGGATTTTATTATTTTTCTGAATAAATTTCTCACATAGATACATTTGATTTTTCATGCGCTAGCTCAAGCCACTACTAGAAGCAGATAATCAATTGTTTAATTCAAAGGTTGCAACTGCCTGAAGAAATGGAGAAAAGTTTTTTCCAGTGTTGGCAAGCAATTTCTAAAATTTAAATTTTATTTGTCCACTGAAATATGACTATATAATGAAACTTTCTTTGGTATTTTCTATAGTATTGGACTTAAGTTTAGTCGATATACTCTATAGGGACCTAGCCAGAGGTGGGGCTGTGGCTCTGGTACCCTCCACCCCTCGGCCTTACTGAAGTTTTTTAATTGAAAGTAGAGTTTAGTTGCAATTAAGTATCTGCTGAACCCCGGATTATTGGATCGATTCTCCCTATAAACTTGGCTAGGCGCTGAGACATAAACAGTGCATATAGACATATGTACAGTCGTGTAATTATTATAACCAATAGGAAACTAGGAACTTGTTTAATTGTATGTCCAATATTACAAAAAAAATCAAATAGACACAATAATACGTATAGAATAACATGTTTTGTATTTTTCTTTAAGATATTGACCCCCATCCTATAATGTACATTGCTATTCAGGGCTATCATGAGCAGTTGCGCGCAATTTTTCAACAGTCCGGTTTTGTACAGAATATGACGAAACATTTTGCAGAGTCGAAAAATTCTGACCAGTGTCAGTGTTCTCAGGAACTCAAGAAGAAGTCTTCGGTAAGACTTATGGAGAAAGGTTATTTAATGTATTGTATTCATACTGTTTATTTCGTGATTGACTGTATAGGTATACCGGTTGTCAGTGAATTCAGATTTTATTATTACTGCTCATTAAGATTTGTATTTTTCTTTAATAATAGTACTTTGATTTGTTTACTATTAGATTATTATTTTTAATTTGAGCCTTAAATTAATACCTAGATTAGATTTTTTCATAATGCAAAATTATTTCTTATGAAATAGTTTTTTTTAATTGACATAGACTTTTCCCTTGTTTCGTTAACTATTATGTTCAAATTATCAGTAAATACCTTTCTAATAAAATATATTTGAACTAATTTTCATTCAATTTTTTTAGATCATTGATAATCTCCGACAAACAATTCTAAATCTTCGGAAAGATTTAGATCAAGCTAGAAGAAAGAAAACCGGTTTAAAATCTTGATTAGAATCTATGTGCAATATGATCTATTTCTTCTTTATCTTTGTTCCGTTTTTCTCTTTTTATTTATTCTTTATTAGTATTAAAAAGTATTCAGTCAGTCGCAATGTGACTTATAAAAACGGATATGAATTATCTAGAATAAAAAGCTGTTTATATACCACACAGTAACGATGATTGTATCTGATTGGTCATCTATTAATAGAACGGCTGAATTATCCCCATACATTTATTTATTGGCTATATATATTCTACTTAAAACAAACATTTATATTAATTCTACTTATTAATAAAATAATGTTCAAATACTTTATATTATAAAAATCGCTTTCTGTGACATCATGAAATCAGCTCAAACTATTTCTTTATTATTTGTGTACATATATATTATTTGATAAATCTAATTTTTTTTTTAATTAATTTCTAATCAAATTTGCAATTTTTATATATGTATGTGATTTATTTTTTGTTTTTGTATTTTATGTTAATTAAATTTGAGAATGATATATATTATATTTCAATTAAAAATCCATTTGATAAACATTTGCATTTTTTTCTCTTCAGAATTGCTGTGTTCTGTTTTCCGTCTCTGTGTTGCTTATCTATTTTACTTTTCAAATATTTACATTTTTATTGCGTTTTTAAATCTTAAATATACGTACCTATATATAAAAGAGGAAGACTTAGATTATAATCGTTGTTTGTTTGAATATATGAATTTTATTTATTTCGATTATGTAAAACATTTAAACCCAAGCATACGCTATAGTCTTGTTTGCTTAGTATAAATGTCAGATATACTTTTATTTTTTTTCTATGCCTATTTATTTCAACTGACTGTTTGATAAATTTGATATATTATTATAACACCTAAACAGTTGAAAAATGTACTGATACGTCTCAATTTTACTGTCAACTACATTAAAACAATACCATCTGTATCTTCTTCGTAATGTGTGTAGACAAATGTGAGCCTATAATATAATCAAATCAATACATTACTATATAAATTATATAAATATCTGTTTATAAATTACCTTTACTAAAGAAATTGATTTGCATATTTTTACTTTTTCGTTCTCAAATTTTCACATATTCGATATATCTAGTATACATCCAATACCCTTTAAGGTTGTAAAAATTCTGGTTTATGCTAGTCTGCTAGTTTTATAGAGTGGCCTATTTTATTTGAATAGTGTATATTTTATTATAATCTAATAATAGTGTATAATCGGTAATATTTTGATTTTACCGTGTAGCTTTTTAGTATTTTGTTAAGGGATGCGTATTTAACTATATATTAATATTTGCAAGCGATTACATTTTCCAACTGATAATGATTTAGTGCTTCATTTTTATAAATTATTATTAATGCATTATTCAAAATTTAATATTTTCTGATATAGGCTTACTATTTATTTTAATATATTGCGATGACAATATAACACTCACTTGTTTATAACCGGTGATTTATTAGTTCATTAATAGTTTCGCTCCTTACTAATTATCGGAAATTACGATTTCCTTGCACAATATAAGAATTTTTTCATGTTGTTAATTAATAATTATATGTATACTGTGATATTCCTATACTCTAATTATTACGTGTAACTTCATATAAAAGTAACATTTCAAGACCAATGCGATCTATGTTATCGATTATGAACAATTTTTATCATAAAATACACATTTCAAATATGAATAGAATAATTTAACATTTCCCTCGCTTCCTAGATTAAAACGTTGGTATTAAATATCTTTTCGTGTAGATATACCTATCACATCCAATGTCTGATTGGTATTACTGTTATATTCTTTCACTTTAGTTTTCGTTCTACAGCTAACATTTATTTTACGACCTATATGTATAATCTGTACTGTTTAATTATAGGAATAAGAGGACGCTATAATATCGGATATTTTTGTATAAAATCATTATAGCTCTATTTACGATGCTAGTCTCGAACTACATTTTATTATTATTTCTTCTGATTAACCTATAACATTGCACCATCGTGACTAAATTTTTGGCATTATTTATAAATAGCTGTCGGTGGTTTATTCATAAAATGTTATTTATTTCTTAGTCAAAGTTGTACATGTGTTCCATTTGAAAGACCGGTATGAACTTGTTTCGTGGGCTAAATACTTTATGCTCTCCGAAAATAATTTAAAATCTTGACTTATTGACTATAGAAGTATTTTTAGAATCATATTTGTTGTGTATATGTATTGACCTAGAAGTAATAAGCACTTCGTTCTATAGAGTCAATGTGGAGTATATTACTTATAAACTCTATACTTACCTATATATACACTTATATCAAAACATTCATAAGCTAGAGAAGTTAACACAAGTATTATTAGCACTGCTTTATGATAACATTTAACATGCATTCAATGATTTCGAAGCATTCATTTTACACGCGGATATTTTACTCGAACACGTTTTCTTTTATATTAATTAGATATTATGATTAAGTTATAATACCTTAACTATTATTTTGTGCAGATATTATCTAAATTTAAATATTCTGAGTCATTGATAAATTCTGTATATACACATTATTATTTTAATAATTGAGTTTGATTAAATTTTAACATTAAAAATATTATTAACAAAAGCTCTAATTCTATATTTGAAAGTTTGCCAATATATTTATAGGTATATTTTTTTTAAATGTGCTGTGAATAAATTTATTTCGTAAAACGAATTAATAAGATTCAATATTCAACAAAACCATTTTTGTCATTAATAATTAAATTAATAAGATCGTAATTAGTTTTAGCTCTATTTATTATTATAATTAAAACACGAAACGCGTAATAATTTAAGATGCATTTATTTACTTTTCACATACCATGCCAAATAAATAACTCGTAATTTATCAACTTTTGTGGTTTTAGTTATCATGAAAATAAAATGTCCAACAATTTTCTCTATTTCTTTCTTAATCAATAAAAGATATACACCTAACATTAGCTATTACTGCTTTCGAATAGAAAATAAATACACACTAAAAGAAGTGAGTACATGGACAGAAATTCAATCGTATACTTTATCCAGGTTTTTTATAGTCAGAAATAGTGTATGAGTGACAAGATAAGAAATGATACCTATAGTATAGTTATATTTTATCTAACATTGTATTTTATCTTTAGCTTTACAAATATTATGCTAATTCATGGTAAATTGACACAACTGTAATATTTTTTTAATTAAAAAATACTTTGGTCTATCTAATTTGTTTCTAAATCAAACACATTTAACGTATTATTTTTTTTATATCTTAAAAATCTTCTTGTGTGTATTAACTGTGTCAATGTTTTTTAGAGTATTATATAATGGTAATACATATGATGTGATTTGTTGATATAAAGTTCTAACTTGTTAAAACAGTTCCTGTATCATACAATATATATGTCAGTTTATTTTATCATAAGATGCGACATTTACTAATAGTTTCTTATCTTGTGTTTATTTATAAATATATAGCCAGGTTATATTTGCATAAGAAAATAAAACGAATGCATTTATCCCATTAATGAAAAATACTGACGTTATCAGTTTGTTTTTTATTTATGATATTTCATTATATAACTCATCTTATGCTGCATCCTGTATGTCTGTATATACTAGATTTTAATTTTTATACATATATCAAAATAAACGCGTATAATTACATATTACATTTGTTGTTTTAAAAATGTTACAAAAAATATTGAAAAAGTTAACAGTACTATTTAGCTTATATATGCTTCGATTTATAGTTATTGATGTAAATGATGTATTTATTTTAAACTACAAATTCCATTCTGTATTATAATTTGTAACAATATATATACACTATAATATATATTTACAATATAGGTGTTCATCGACCTGGTATCCTATAATCTTATTTTCTACTTTTCTAAACACAATCAAAGTACAATTTGTAATATGTATCACGCTAAGTGAAAAACTATACCTAGTCGTGTGATTTGCACGTGCTCTATAATATATTTCTGAGCTGTCTGAATTACGTTATGTTGATTCCCTGGATATATACTCTTATATATCATTAAAATGTTCATAATCTATGTATAAACCTTGAGTGAGAATACAGATCAGTATGCCTATACTTGCTCAAATAAATAATAGATTCCTGGATAGCTTATAGTACAGTAAAATTGTTTTTGTGTTTGATTTATATAATTACTAAGAAATCCAGGTACTCAAATACTAATTATATACTTATAATATTTATGTAAGTTATAAACAATCATGAAATTTTACTGTTTACATTTTATTGGTGTATATGTGTATTAAGGATTGAAGAGCCAATGCAATTGAAATATTCAACAAATGCGAATAGTTACTTTATATTAATTTGAAATAATTCATCTAAGTGTTTTGTTTTTGCCTTGTAACTCAAAATAACATTATTTTTATCGCAAAAATGTAAAAAAAGTTCGTTAGCTAATCAAAAATAAATAAATTCATAATATGTACATAACATAGATTCGTTCAAACCTTAAAATACGTGAAATAGAAAGGTTAATTTTGATTTTCAAAATGTTTATTATTCTTGTTTGTTTGATTGAAAAGTTGAATATAAAAGAAATTTGCAAACCAATTATTTTCCCTTCTTATGCTTAATTTTACATTGTTTTAATATATTTTTAATCCTCTCGTTTGTATTAGCATACGAAGTTACAAATAAATTGAATAATATTAAAGATACAAAGTTCGTTATTAATTAGAAATCAGAGAAAGAAAAAAATGGCTCCAAAATGCTACATTTTGAAATGCTATTATCTTTTAAACTATTTAACCGATTTTCATGAAATTTTCACACCAGATAGATGTATGAGGGGGATTGTTAAGTATGACACCTCAATGTTTAAATCGATTTATATTTTTCTCTGTGGCTGTTAAAAAATACCCTATTTTTAACTATCCTATAATACCTACTGCATAGTTTGTTTAGCTAAGTAGCTAACGACCTATTTACGCAATTATTTATTGCGTATATTTTATCTACAGTTTTGATCTCTAAAGATATTTTTGAGACGCATTAGTGTGCATCTTATCAGTCATGTATTTAAAAACTGTAATATCGATAACCTCGTTAAATTGGATTATTTAATAGTTTCGAAATTTCATGGTATGTAGGTTAGGTATGTAATAGATAATAGATGATTTTGAGGTCATCTATGGAAATATAGACCGAAGGCCGCAGGCCTGAGGTGTATATTTTCTAGATGACTGAAATAAATCATCTATTATCTGGCATAATTCATGAATACCAATGAAATCATTTGGAGTGTATATTTTCCCGGGGAAA
>JAYRBW010118835.1:0-17278 GCA_036023295.1 Invenusta paracnida
ATTGGAAGTGCCGAGCACAAGACTGCCGTGTCACTGCTATAACTGAAAACGACCAAGTTGTCAAAAGAGAAGGGGTTTACAGCCATCCGCCAGATCTTACGAAAATTCGAGAGAAAAAATGCTTGCAAACAGCAAAAGAGGAGGCAAAAAGTCAACCGTTGAAAAGAATGAAACGCATACACACTGAAGCATTTGCAGAATTGCTGAATGACCAAAATGAAGAGGTAATGGATGGCCTACCAAGCTTAAAGAAACACAAAACAACTCTTCATAGGGCAAGAGCAATGCAACTTCCAAAACTTCCCCACTCATGTGCAGAAATTGTTCTGCCACCAGAATGGCAGAGACTGAAACGGTCAAGATTTCTTACTTGTGAACAAAATGGACTGGAAGATCGACTACTTATTTTTGGCACTGCGCAGAATCTCAGCTTGCTCTGTAGGGCGAACTCGATTTTTATGGACGGAACCTTCAAGATGGTGCCAGAAATGTTTTACCAGGTGTACTCCATTCATGTTGAAGTAATGGATGTATAATACCTGTCATTGTGGCTCTATTACCTGCCAAGGATGAGGTGATGTGCTGGCCATTTAGGACTCGTACTTCAGCCGAATACAGTAAGCGTTGATTTTGAAATTTCTATGATTTACATTGCGCATTCGTGGCTGTCTCTTCCACTTCTCCCAAGCCCTTTGCTTTGGGAAAGGTGCAAAACTTGGGTTTAACTAACCAGTACACAGAAGATGAAGCCTTCAATCGCTTGGTCCGCCGTGCATCTGCTTTACTTGATGCATTGATTGACAGAGTCTGGATGACCACTATGAATGAAATTGCTGACCCAGAAGCTACTTGTTTCATGGATTATGTGACAGAAACGTGGGTAGACGACATGACCACGAGATTTCCTGTTGAAGTATGGAATCAATATTTATATGATAGCATTGAAGGTCATCAAACAAATAATCACCTTGAAGCATGGCATAATGCACTGAACCGTGAACTTGGAAAGCCACATCCAAACTTGTTTTGGTTCATCGCGATTCTTCAAGAGGAGCAACAAGTCTGCCTGTTACAGGCTGGTGATGCACCAATTCAACAGCAACCTGTGTACTGACATATCACAGAGACTTCTACACCTGAAAGCCAGTCTAGTGAATAATGAAATCACCCCGTATCATCAGGCCCATGCGGCATGCTGTGGCGGGAACTTTGAAGCAGATACCATGACAATAAACAATTTTACCAACTGTCTTCTGCATACTACAGTCTTTCATATGTGTTGCCACCGACAGGTTCAAGTTCTTATATTTTATCTAACATTTAGTATTTTAATCTGTAAATGTTATATTGTATCTAACATTTAGTATGATAGTTTGTATCCAACATTTACTATTTTAAGTTCTTATATTTTATCTAACATTTAGTATTTTAATCTGTAAATTTTATATTGTATCTAACATTTAGTATGATAGTTTGTATCCAACATTTTAATTTGTAAATGATAAACCTCAATCATATAAATTTGATTTAACATTTCTGTATTTTAATAATGTAGTTAGGCGAAACGGAACTAAAGAAAACAGTTAGGCGAAAAGGGAGTAGGCGAAACGGGAAGACACCTTTTTATGAATAACCAATTATACATTTTGATATTCTGTGACTTGTAAGGTTGTTTAAAACCTATATTATAACAATTTATTGATACTTATGGATTCTAATTGCTAACTTTAAAATATAAGTTAAATTTTAGGGAGTCTAATATTTTTCACACTATCATCGCTTTAAGAAAACACCTGAATCCTTGAAGAAATACAATTTAAATGAAAATAAATCTTTAACAAAAATCTAACGTTTCATATAAAAATATTATATTGCAAGTGTATAAATAACAAAATAATTAAATTGAATAGGTCACGAAATATTTAAATTATATATATTAAAAATAATTAAATAATAAATGGACTATTTCCTGATTTATACATTTTTTAACCGATATTACAATTTTATTAAAATAGCAAAATTTGTAAACCAAATCATACTAATAAATTCCAAAAAAAGCAAAATAATATATATGTTTATATTATAAATGAATATCCAGTAAATAAAGAGAAATACCTATATATTCTACATGAAGATTTTATTTTAAAATTTTCTTGTGTTCTATATATATAAGAAGTCATTACACAGTAAAATATTATAAGAAATAGCTTTAATATACTTAAATACTGGATCACTTCGGAAGAATTGTGTCTCTTTTTCGAGTGCATCGCTCAAACTAATACGTTGAGCATCCTCAGAGGACCGACAGCGAACTATAATGAAACCTTTCTTCATGGCAATGAGTTCACCCTGGAGAAGTCGCATCGTGTTGCGCTTGGAGTCTTGACTGTCAATAATGTCAGGTTTTGTGATCACTCCTAAAGTGTGAAGGTGTACATTTAAAATGCATGAATACAGCCACAATGTCCTATGCATACCGAATGCAATATTTCTTTCAATGTAAAAAGAAATGTGAAATATCCTTAAAATATATGCCCTGTAGTAACCCAATCCATACCGGACTATTTAAGAACTGCTCCCCCTGGATCTCCCTTATAACTTTTAAACTTCCTATTAGATTAAAGCTTTGACATTTTTCATGTAGTTAAACAAAGATATTTGTAATATATTCCATTGAAAATATAGTAACAAAATATTCTTATAACAAAAAGAGGAAAACATATTTTAAAAATTAATTTTATTTCTAAGTATGCAGAAAAACGTTCTGAATTGTTAGATGAAATTGATCGTTAATTGTTAACTTTAAAAGAAATAAGCATTTTATGTATAAAAGAGTATATTTTACTTATTTTTGATAAAAGGGGTGCATTTTTAGCATGGTCACATGACCCTCTGGGTTCATAATAGTGAACACAGTCAAACCCCGGTTTTATGCCAGCCTTGGTTCCAGTGAAAAATGTCGGTTAATCAGGATTGGCGGATAATCGGGAGTTCTATTTTAAGTGTTAAATTTATGTATGTATGTAAACTAGATAAATACAATAGATTCATATTTACTTCACATATTATATTTATTTACAATTTAATTATCGATTTTAATTTTTTTAATTATGAAACGTTTAGTACTTCATATATATATAATGTATATTCATTTAAAATTTACATTATAAAGACACAAATATTTATTGTTGTGCTAGAAAAAGAGGCAGGTTGGCGGATATACCGAGGTTTTATACCACAAAAATTGTGCTTTTGTTCTCAATTTTGATTGGCGGATGGTGGATAGCGAGGTTGGCGGTTAAATTATTTTAAAATGCATACAAGGAAATTTGTTCCACAAAAATGTGGCGATAAAGCGGGATTGGCGTATAATCAGGGGACATGAAACCGGAGTTTGATTGTATATCACTAAAAATTGTAAAACTCTATTTTTGGGGTAAATCATGGAAGCTAACATTGATTCATTTTTCGTCTAGAAATCACAGCAAAAGTGTGTAAGGGGACTTTCAAGACTTTAAAGCCCACTTCCCTCTCGATATGGATCGAAAAAGTATTAATTACTTTTAATCAACAACAGTTCGTTCGAAACTGGTTAAAACTTCCATCTCGTGTAAAATTTCGATTAAAGATTATATATATCAAATCATTTTTTATTTCTATAAAAGTAAACTGACATTAAACATCGATATATAATATACATATATGATAATAGTTTTCAAAATTTAAAAAGTAATTGAATGAACAAAGTTTTCTAAACAAAAATTGAAATTTAAGATCATCGTCGAAAAAGCATGATCCATATATGGTAACCACACAACTGCAGAAACTTCAGGTAGATACTGTTCTCTAAAAACACCACTCTCCCGTTTACAACTAAGTTTAAATTAACACAGCAGTGTACTAAATGTCTAAATGTCTAAAAAACTGACTAATCAGATTACATGGACATTTTAATTTTCGGTTCTAAATTTGTTTTCATAAAATTCTATTAATTGACAGAAAAATTTAAAGAAATAAACCAAGTTAACTATCTATGAGATGGAATATATCAAAACCGATATAATATAGCATAATTCAGAAAGTATCTCTTTAAGATACAATTAGAAAACAATTTGTAACAATAAAAAAAATAGTTAGGAATTTATGGAATTTTAAAGCATGATTCAAGGGTTGAATTAATTAACTAATAGATCTCTTAATTTACATTGAGCATATGTCGTCTAGGTGAGTATGCGTCTGAGTATATTTAGGCGAGCTAAGCTCACCCAAACCACGGCATATATTTAAACGTGCAAAGTACATAAAAGGTTGTGTATGAGATAGATACATGGTGAAGCATGCAATTTTTACGTCTATAAAGTTTTCTGAGAAACGATTTTGTTGGTGCGAGAACTACGGAACAAATTCACCTGCATGATAGGGTTAAAAATATTAAAATCAAATTCAGAGCCTCTAATATATTTCAAATCAAATTTCAATTGTTTACAGCCATGATTTGGAGAGAATACAACACATGTTATCAATAAGAACTACTGAGTAAATGAAAAATTCCGCATCACAAAAATCACATAAATTGATATTAGCCTAAAACCGAGTCATATTTACCAATAATAGCAATATTTGTAGCAGTTCTTGAGCAAAATAATTTTAGAATTCCTAAAAAGAAGCTTTAAATTTTGCTCAAGATTAGAATATAGGCGTGTGGAGGAGGAGGAGGGGAGGGGGGGGACGTAGTGATACACACATTATATGTACCTATACTCTTACCTAAAGTCCTCACTCCAGTGGGATCAACCTGTTGAGCGAGTTTGATCGACTCATTGACCGCAATATCAAGATTTCCCGAAATCGCACAGAGGATAATTGTGTTCTCACGTTCGATGTACTCTTTCACGAGTTCTCGAATTTGCTCGGGCATGTCGTCCGGTTGTGATTCCACCGCAATTCGGGTGATTCCAGGAAGATCGATCAAGGTGAGATCAGCAGCTGTTGGCGAAGAGATCCGTAGCACGATCTCCTGGCGACTGATCATCTTTGACTTTCCGGCGATTTGATTTTGAGCTGTTAGTATTTGTTTAATTTGTGATAAGAGAGTATAAGTACTCATTGGGGTAAATGCCTCATATTACGTGTTTAATTAAAAGTCTTTTGTGCAATAAAATTATTGGTGATCGTAAACGAGATGAACATTAATTTACTTAAAATCAAAATTATTAGTAAATAAAAGTAATAACTTTAAAATGAATAACCAATTGTTTTTGATAAAACTTGTTTACTTACAGTAAGCAGAACTATAAATGTAAGTGAAATATTGGAAAAGTTATAATCAGGAATAATGGCTTAGTATGCCTGTGTAATTAATTTTCATGAACATGAACTAGAATTCTAATACTAATATAGAATATACAAAAGTTTTCTGTTATAGATAGAATTATTTATTTACCGTGTTTCCGCAATTAATAGCCCCGCTATTATTTCAAAAGGACGAGTTAAATCATGGCTATTAATAGATGCCAGGCTATTAAATATGAGGTCATATAGGTTATAATATAAGTTATATTGAGAGATGAAGATTTATGATGGTACACAACAAAAATAGACTGAACCCGGCTATTAAAAGAGGCCCGGCTATTATTCCAATTATTCTAATTATACCCCGGCCATTATTAGAGGCCCGACTATTGAATGAGGTCCGGCTATTAATTGCAGAAAAGGGTATTATAATTTTCCGTTTCTAGTTTATTTGAAGTTTCGCATGTAATGAGTAAAACATATAAATGATAAAACAAGTGCAGCAATGGATTACGAAAATATTTTATTGAAATGTATACTCTATACTATACCAATACATGTCAATTCAAATTATTCCCCTTATGAATCTTGATCTTTCCTTTGTTTAAAAAGTATAATGGATGCAAAAGAGGAGATTATAATATATAAATATTAACTTTATAATTAATTGAAGTCCGATATTCCGAAGGATAATACTGTTTTTCAGAATATTGAATATTTTTGGTATATTAGGAGTATGACAATTTTTCTGAAATTGGAAAAGTATTACTTTTCTATACGAGGATATCTGTATAGGGTAATCAATAGCATTCTAAAATTCGTGAGGTAGATTTGAATTCTGTTCTACCGAAGGAATTTTAAAATGCATTTTATATCTCATGATTTATTTAATATGTAAAATACAGGGAACGTTCTAAAATAATTCAAATAGTTCAGAAATAATTAAATATTTATAAGAAATTTTTATAATATTGACTTAACATGGAAAATAATACAATTTTGGAAGGTTTTTTTGATTATTTATTAGATGAAAGCGTGTTACCAAAGGAAAATATTAGGTTCGAGGAACCGTTAACTGCTGAAGATCTTCAAAATATGATATCCGGAAAACTCTAAAAAAATTCAATAAAAACGGCCAATTGGGCAATGCAAATTTTTAAACAGTGGCTTAAATCCAGAAAATCCTGTGTAATCATAAGCGGTCTTCATGTTTTTAAAGAAGTGGATGAAATGTTACCTAGAGAATTTAACAGCCAGCTTCAATATTTCATTTTTGAAGTTAGGAGGTAACTAGACAAAGATATCCTTCCAGTTCTTAAAGGGATATTATTCAAGGTATCGGTTATACTTGTTTAACATCTTGCATAAGAACATCAGAATATTTAGCGATCCAAAATTTAAAGAAACACGGACTTTACTAAATGCAGCAATGATCGAAACAAACAAACAAACAAACAAACAAACAAACAAACAAACAAATCAAAAATTGGGCCAGAAGGAAATGGCTCAGCAACACCAATATCCGAAATACAGGAAGGAACTATGTATGTGGAAAACTGGAGCGTTAGGTACCAATAATTAATCAAACTATTCTTGTCAGAACAATATTTTTTAATGTCAAGTTTTTTGGGTTAACGTGGTGGAAAAGAACAGAGAGATCTAGAGTGGGGAAAAGATATCCACCTTACCCAAGCCGAATTCGGAGAAGCATTAGTTTACACAAATCAATTCAGCAAGAACTTTAATGGTGGCTTGAAGCAGAAACAATTGAGACCAAAGGAAGTGAAAGCCTTTGCTTGTAAGGAAGACCCCAGCCGATGTATCATGAACACCTACAATATAGTTTCAATACGAAAAAATGTTGACAATTGCAATGCTTTTATTTAAAACCACTATCGAAATATTGAGACAAACAATGGTTTGCAAACTCACCAATTGGGCACAACACTCTGTCAAACTCTAAGAACATTTGGGAAATTGCTAGAATCGAAAGAGGGAATTTTATTAACCATAGTTTGAAAAAGACAACTGGGACAAGACTGAAGTACATGAGCGAAAGTCAAAGGAAAGGACAAACAGGAAACAGGTCAAATGCCCAAAGTGTCTATGAAGTTTTGATAAATTCTAATTTTGCTGAAACATTACGAATACTCTATCACACAAATTCTCAAGATCAAATTTCACCAAACTCACCTTTGATTCCATGTTCTTCATCTCAACTAACTTCTCAGAAGCTTAATAGATTTTTGCCCCTTGCAACTAGTAATACCACTACTGAAAAAATTGAACTTTTTTTTCCGCCGTCAAAAACAATCCGTATTGAAGCGGATGCCATCACGAATAATGTTATTATTACTTTTCAGTGAAGCTCTTTTGGAAATTTTTCGAATCGATCCCAGAATTATTCCTAGAATCTATCCCCGGGATGGTTCTAGAATTTTGACTTTCAGTTTTTAATAATATTAATTTTCTATTGATTTGTTCTGATATTTACTATTCCAAATAAAGTTCTTGGTTAATAATTCCAGGATTATTTAAGCATTATTGATATATATCCGAATATAGAAATGTGCTTTTTCAATAAAGAAACGCAGTATTTTTTATATATCTAAATAATCACCCTAATATATATCATACTACACTACTCATATTATATCAAGGTAGATGGTTATTTGAATACTTACAACAATTCTATGAAGTTCTTATAATATTTATGAATAATTTGTCTGTTGTCATTTCTTAGTTTTATTCAATATGTATATCAGTTATTTATTATATTGATATTCATTCTTTTTTATAACTTTAGAATTGATTTTCTACTTTCAACATAATGTGTAAAAAATTGTTTATTCCTGTTTATACCTGTTTATATAATTTATACTGTTGAAAATTCTATTATGAAGAAAGTGCTCCAATTATTTTAAAATATATATATACTTCTATTATCTACAATAACTTTCATTTTATTAAACTGTAAATCAAGTACTTTAAATCAAATTGATTATGATTTTCTTATTTAATAAAATGTACAGAAAACTAAAAGTTATACGGAAAAGTAGAACTTTTCTATAGATAAATTGTATAAGGAAAAGACAGCTTTTTAATCTATGCATAGAAAAAATGTGTTTACCTAAATTGACGTAAAAATAAGAAATATTAACTGACCATCTATAATTGCCTGGCGGACACCACCGGGATTATCAATTTGTCGAATACCCCGGACATCATCGGTGGAAATCGATGCGCTCCATCCATCTGCTCTCTTCATTTCCATACGAAGTGGGCACCGTGTTACAATACCTGTGTAGAATAAAAGATATTGGGGTAGAGGCAGTTCAATTAGCACACATATAGTTAAGAAGGTGCAGGTCAATGAAATCACTTTAATCTATACATATAATCTCAATTATTAATTATCATAATCTGTAATATAGTTTCAATATGTTATTATATAATATATCATTTTAATGACTAATATTGATTATAATAATATTATAATCAATAGTTATACTAGAAATACGAAATTTGTAGTTTATTTAAGAATAATGTTTTCTAAAGAATCTCAAACAACTTCTACGTTTAAATATGTGTAATATGCAACGAAGGTTCTGCCCTTCATCACTATCAACAAATTCATGAACAATAACATTAATCATTGCCTACGCAGGTGCTTATATATATACTAAAAATTGAAATAAATACTCCTAGAACTTTACAACACAAGAAAAAACATTAAATAATTAAGTACATATATGTATATATACATAACATTTTATGTAACTACAAATATAACTTAATATAAAATATGGAAGATAAGATAAAAGTGATGAATTTCCATTGTCAATTAACATGTAAAACATTTTTGCAAGGGACCCTCAAACTACTGTAAAATATTAACAAAAAAAACATTAACTAAATTAAGCCGCTTACCAGATCCCCGAGGAAGCTCAACTCCCGAGAGAGCCTCCAAAATGGAGCTTTTGCCCGAGCTTTGGTCACCAACGACAACGACCGCTGGAAGATCGATATCATTATGGATACCGCAGCCTCGTAGTTCATCAACCAAATCAATAATTGGACGAATCTCCAATTCGAAATTGTTACCCAGTGGCACAATCTAACATTGTAAGAAATATAAAGATAATATTAACATTTCTACATTTAGTAATATTTTTAGATATTTTAAACAAAAATTCTTTGCTTGCAAGTACTTACTTTTAGTGAATGATAATCCTCTTCCATTGTTTTTTTCTAAAATAAAAATCGACTGAATTAATAGTATTAATAGCATTAGTATAACAATTCTTATCAATTACAGGTATCTAAAGCGAAATATAGTGTTAAAATAAATATATATATGCTTGATTGCAAGCGAGATTGGTTACAAAAGGTAAGTGTTATGATATTTAATTTTGAAATACAACTAATTTTAAGTGCAACAATAAAGTTCGTCAAATTGTTAAAAAGTCCATAAAACTACTTTTATTAAAACATATAATTTTCTCAAAAGAACCAATCATATTGAGTAATCTTTCAATGAAATTTAATTTGGATATAAACAGTATAATTGATTTCTTTCTTTCAGTTTTTTTACTAAACAAAATTTTGAAATAGCTTTCGATTCTATTACTATATCAATTTATTGCATGTTCTTCTTATTTATAACTGTAGAAGTTTATTTTATCTTATTTTAATGTCAATATGCTTTTTTATACATCGTAAACATATATAGATATAAACTGAAGTATAATGACAATCACTACACCAAATTTGAGATTGCAACCAATTTTTTGCAAGTCACTGACAAAATTATAGGTAAGATGTCAATTGTACCTATCTTATAAGAAGAATCACATTATAGGTAGGTATATAGTGGGGTACGTTGTTCTTACAATTATTTACCAACACAGTCAGAATATAGTTGTACTAGAAACGATTGACGAATAAAATAATAAAGGAGATGTTTTGTAACTAAATTACGGATCCTAGCAAAATAGAGTGGTATATACCTACATACTGGAGGTTCATACTCTTAGAGACCACATCAATAGGTATGTTGTGCGCGCAGACTAATTATTAATCTAGAGTACACTAGCACAAATTTTACTTCGTATTCATTCTTCTATTTATTATATGCTCATTTAGAATAATTTAATTGTTTAATTCAACAGTATTAATTATAGTTTAAAAACTCAGCATCGCTTAACCAAATATATAATAATTGAGGGTATATATGTATATATATATTATATGAGGTAATTTCTATAAATTACGAGGTTTGCCATTAATATGCATTCACCTTTTTGGTTATCTGACATGGTATTTTTCTATTTCTACATATTTAATCGACTATTAGCAGTTCAAAACATTGTTAACAAACATTTTGTTATAGAAATATAGAATGATATAAAACATGCACCTGTTTAGTTTAATCAAATTGGTGGAGGGTTTTAAAACAATCATGGTGCTAATTGTTTACCGATTTGCGATGGTCTATATAAATATTGCATATAGTATAGATATAAACATTTTTTAATCTTTAATTTCTTTATAATAATTTCTTGCTTTTACATATTTGTATTCTCACATCGGAAAAATAATATTTTTAACTGTGTTTATTTTATTTTAATATATCAGTCTCATATATCTTTGTATATGATTATCGCTATAAGTACAGGGTGTTATATATGTCACTTTATTATCAGGGGGTTAATTTGGGTAAATTTAAGCAAAATGGAAATTCTATATATAACAAAATAAAATAAACTTATAATACGTCATATATAATTTCACAAAAGTTATTCGTAATAAATAAAACCAATAGTCTATTAGCACAAGTACCAAGCCATACACTTCTTGTAAAATTAAAGCAAAAATTAAGAGTTATCGTATACGTTACTAAAAATAAAAATATAGACTGCTTCCATTAAAGATATGTATTAAAAGAAACCCAAAAATTAACTGATATACTGAACACATGTATTAAATGGTTAAGTATAATCGAACTATAACATTTGAAACAAATTTTGTAAAATTCAGACATATTTTAAGTCTGTAGTCTATTTATGTTTATTCTATTATACTTACTGATGATGAATTTGACTCAATATCTTCAAAATCAGATTGAGAATTGCTGCTCATTTAAGTAAACTGTGTTCATGGAAAAATAGAATCATCATAATGATTATAATTATAATATTTACAAATCATGTCCGCTATATTGCAGGGTGTAATCTAGTCGAATGCACGTATTTGTATATTTATAGTTTTATGAAGTTGGTTTTATTTGGTTAAAAATATGTTTTTTAATTAATTTTGAATTAATGAAAGATTTTTCTTATTTTGTTGACCATGACATAATAAATCATTAATTTACATTCACATATTAAAAAATATAAAGGAAATTGATTACTTAGTCTGTGTACATTTGACAATTTAATATTGTTATTGCAGTTTTTATCTTCACTTAAACCTGCTTTTATCCCTACATTTTCCAGATACGATAGTTAATACGACTTGGGTTACAATAGAAATTAACTTTACATTTATCTCTTACAAAGATATTTGTTCTATTACATATAGTCAAATTATATAACTTCATAAAAAATTGAAGCTATCTTTGTTTTAATTACATATTTCAAAATTTAACGATTTGTTATTATATAGTTTAAAATATTAAATCACTGAAGATTGAAGGCTAGGGCTAGACATAACGAAAAGTACTAGACATAACGAAAACAAAATAACGAAGTACTAGACATAACGAAAAGTACTAGACATAACGAAAACAAAATTATTAGGAAAAAGTAATATACATTAACATCGCGCAAATTATTATATATTGATAAATTATAAAAAATGAAGTTGTTCAAAAATGTATATTAATAATTTCGAAGGTAAATTTCTTTAAAAAGTATAATTTTTGTTTTATAAAATTGATGTACATAAAATGCTTTAAATTACAATTTTATAGTGAGATTATCAATTAATTATAACGTGTATATTAAAAGTAAAATAAACCCTTCATAGTGCTACATATTATTATGAAAATACCTGTTAAATAGTGTATCTATAAATAATATCTGTACTATGGTCATATTGAACTTGAATTAAAAGTGTATAATTTATAGAATATAATTCGGTATAGGTAAATGATATTTAGCATAAACAAGGGAATATTAAAGACTCACCCGAACAATTAGCTAGTGATAAGATGTGTGATATTGGTTCCTATGTGATACTGTGCAGGCAGCATTTAGCACTTAGTGTAAATAATTTATATACTACGGTATATAGTGTGCTACTGGGGGTATGTGGCGATTCTTGTGACCAAATTACAATGGGGTGTCTAATGATCTATTTTTGGATGCATACGTTGCGCGATGAAACATTCAAGAGTCTATAACAAACTAATACATATCACACCATAGAAATGGAAGCTGTATAACTACTGCTGCGTATGTGTGCTTTGATATTGGGTGCTAACAGAATAACACACACATATTGATTTGTGTTGAGGCAACGTCATTATAGAATTCTCGTATTGCACAAAGTATCACTTTATACAATATATTAATGATTATAATCACCAATGGACATTTCAATCATAATGGTCTTACATTAAATATTGTTAGTTCCTTGATTTATTTAAAATGCAGTATGCAAAGTTCATCTAATTTAAGTAATAATAATAATATAATAATAATAATAGTAAATTGATGTAACAATTTCCTCAATAACGTTTAGTATACAAAATGTAATCTAATGTTAGTATATAAACAGTTGTCAAAAGTAGGAACACCTTGTTAGGAATCCTATCTTGTATACCTATGTTTGTATTATGTAAAATTTAATCAATGTGATGTATGATTTACTATCAATTTAATTAACACATTTTATTTGAAACTATAATTGTTACCGTAAAGTAAAAAATGTATAATTTGCATTTGTAGTTCAAATATTAGAGTAAAAATGAGCAATTAGTACGTCATTACAATTAGTACATCATTACAATTAGTACGTCATTACAATTAGTACGTCATTACAATTTACCTTCTAATATGTGTTTCCTTAAAACTTAAAAGAAAATAACGAATATTAATGTGAATGTTTTGTTTGTAAGTCATTAGTTTTGGTATTTCTTGGTTTATTTCAAAATATAGGCTAAACATTATAATAGAAAAGATTATGATTAAAAACCATATTTAGTCGCTTAAATAATATATATATCAGTAATTTTCGACATGTTTATGATAGTTTTTCTAACAATTGTGAAAAGTTATTTTTACGATATCGCTGTAATTAAATATATATTTCTTAGATTTATACTGCTTAGAAACATATAAATTAAAGAATATACCTACATATTTCTCACTTGAGTAGTTTTAGAAGATCATAATGTAATAGCAGTAAGTATATACGAAAACAAAATTCAAGTAAACGAATTATATTAATATAATTAGATAGTGTTAGGGGCTAATACAACGGAACTTACTTCCTGCCTAAAAAGACTAGAAAATATATTACAACAGAATTCCGTAGTCGAAATAGTTAGATATATTTTTCAGTATAGCATTTCACGGCACTCTAAATAAAATTCTTCACATTCTTCACAAATAAAGCATATAAACATAATATATGTACAGTTATGGCGTCATTCAACAAAGTTTTTATTATAAATTATTTTTTCACCTTTACGACGTTTTTATTTCATGTAATTCATTTTTTAGTTAGATTGTTATCAACAAAATATATTAATTTAGTAAATATTACGTAATGTAATGAAATATTATGACGTTAATTAATAATATAATATTATTTTAAATAATGGGTAGGTTATATATATATGTAGATATATAAAATATCGACAGAAAGTTATATTGTAATATGATTTGATGTCTTATTATATACATGAAGTTGCTTTGTAATAGCATCTAACTAAGATATTATACAATACATATATACAATATACCTACCTACCTATGTAATACCTATAATTATTATTTATGAAATTAATATAAGAAGCAATGATTAAAAACATTAATATCGCAGCAATGAGTGGGATATAGTATTATCCTATATATGGAATCAAATCCTATATGTTTGCGATCAGTTACGAACTGGTCGGACCAGTTTCTTCATGTTTGATGTTTACAACTTGTTGACCTCTTTTTGGTTTTGCTATAATTTAATAATAAAACAATTTATAATAATTAATCATATGAAATATATTATCATCCCTATAATAATAATATATAATAATACCACTCCGTATGTACTGTGTGCAAATAAAACAACATGCCTAATAAAATTATATAATAACACCACAATGTACATACATATGTACCGTGTGCAAATAAAACATATATTATTTGACAAAGAATTTTGTGATCTTATTTGCAATTAGAGCTTCGAGTTTTTTTTTATATACCTATTTTCATATTATTTGCTTAAGCAACAGATAAAAAATGACCAATTTTAACCATTCATCGTTTATATATTTGTTCTTTTACTATAATATACGTTTTCAGATGTTTCCTTCAAAGAACAACTGTCACATTATCTAATATATTATAGATATCTTATAAATATTACTTGCAAATTACATAGTTCATATAATGCTCATAATTATAATCAAGTATAGATAACTTATACATTTCCAATATTTACTCACAAAATACACATCTTTCTTGTTTTATACAAACATACGATATATATGAAAACATTATAAGGAATATAATAAACGTGATAAACAAAATATATAGAATAAAGTTATTATTACATAGAATTTATAGCCAATAAGTAGAGCATTAATATATCTGACTTCATATATAATGTTAATTAAACTTTTTACATGAAATATATTTCAGTGGTAAATTACAAATTATAGCTTACATTAATATTAATATTAATGTACATAATTAACAAATATATGATACATTATATTTGATATCAATCAGGGGCCGATCCAGGGGGGGCCTAGGGGGCACGTGCCCCCCTACAGGTCACAGTCAGCGCCCCAACGAGGTTGATATTGCGCTGTTTGTGAAAAAGAAAAAGTCTATAGTACAAGCTGTCTCTAGTAAAAAGCCGCTTACGTATCCAGCTTTGTATTTTCTCATACAACCCACGCTAAAAAAACTTCAATTCTTTCCTGTTCATTCCTAATAATTAATACAATTTAGTAAATCGTCACACTGTAAGCCAACGAAACCGGCTCTCGCACTTGAATCGATATTCAATTTTTGTCATTGAACAGGCTTGTAGTGGAAAAAAGTTGCGTATTAAAGAAAACCGCGTGAGGCTCGAATCAATTTTTGAAACTGTCGTACTTTGTGGTCGACAGAATATCTCTCTTCAAGGACAAAATAAAACAGATATGAAGTTTAACTAACAACAGAGGAAACTTCCAAGCATTACTGGAATTTAGAATAAGCGGTGGAGATGCAGTTCTTGGGCAACATTTAAAAACAGCTCCAAAGAATGCAACATATAGATCAAAAACGATCCAAAATCAATTGATCTAAGGTGTTAAAAACCGGTCTGTAAAGTTTTATTTAAGCTTGAATTTCACGAAATTTTGTACACATACCACTTTAGAAAGATTTTCAACTATGTACATACTTTATTTTCGTTATAAAGGAAATTGCGGGAGGATTCTGTGGTGACTATGTTATGAGAAATACATTATTGTTATTATTAATATAAAAAAATCAGCAAACCTCTATTAATAGGTGTTACTTTTTATTTTTATTTGTAAATTATTTATATATTTATGAAAACAGTGGTATAATCCTTAGCAATTGGATAATGATTTGCGCCCCATACGTGTTGTGACCCCCCCCCCCCTTCATTTAATTACTGGATCGGCCCCTGTTCTGACTTATGCCACTTTTATTTTCGGGGATCGTACTAATTATTATTAATTCGTAAATAGATGATAAAAAGATGATGGCATGATATGACAAATCTTCCTATAATGCTATATATATATAATGCTCAATAAGAAAATTCGAATTTTGACAATAAATATTTACATTAAACTAAGTTTGTATAAATATTTCTTTCCTCGCCATAAAAATCACGGTAAAAAATCAAATCAAATAAAGGTGTACAAATGCATCATCCCCTCAATATAATTGAGATACACGGAACCAAATGATTTAAAGATTACAATAAATTATATATACGCCTATAAAATAAACACGCACGCCCATTTAACTAAAATGAATACAGAATTATTGATTAGTTAGAATTCGTTTATTTAACAGCGCTATATAACTTTATAAAGGCAACATAACAATTTTAAGGCAACAATAAAAAATTTAACATAATATAAGCAAATTTTCTGGAAACATAGTTGTAATTAAAATATCAAAATTATGAAGAATCTGGCTCCGAACCATCTGAAAGCTTTTTTCTGATGGTTGCCCAAATAAACTTGATATTGCGAGTTTTATTATGTCTTCCATATATAATAAATGTTTAAAATATTTCATTTTTACAATAGTAAAAGTCCACGGGGATGCTTGTACGCTTCAAATAAAATTTCCCTTTTAAGTGTTTAGATTCATTTATATGATGAAATCGTATGTGTAGTATATTAAATCGACTGCGAAACACAATAGTAGGGTACTTCGTTTTTATAATACGTAAACATATTACATAATAGGAACCATTGTAATAATAATATGGCTGTTTTTTTGGCTGTTAATAAAGCCTCTTTATTAATCAATTTATATTACATCTCCAGTTGTATTGATTAATTTCTCTATCTTTCTTGTCTAGTCTATTATTGGTCGCGCAACACGACATACTATTTCTCTGTATATATAACAAGCTTTTTTCTGTTCTAGCTCATATGTACGTCACATAACTAGGAACCAGAGGTTCGAAAATTTGTGAAAATATACTTTTCATTTTATGCGGGAGTGAAAAGTAATTGCTTACATATTAAAACTGAGGAATGAAAAGTCCACTTTTCACT
>JAYRBW010118846.1:0-17278 GCA_036023295.1 Invenusta paracnida
GATTAGTCGACTCGGCAGCGGAAGAGAGGTACTCCTGTAGTTTGCTCTGGGCAGTAAACTCAATCCATCCCACGTTGACCCGTTTATATAATATATAAACAGTATAATAATATAATAATTATATACATATAATGCCATTTAAAATATCACTTACTAAAATGGTAAATTAGCATATCATGGTATTTTTCCATTTGGAAAACGCGTTATTTTAAGCCATGCACATAATGATAGTATCGCGTTACGAAAACGCGCTGCGACAAGTATTATGGTATCAATATTAATAACGCCTATTTCGTAAAATAAATGAGGAACATTTTTATTGTACGCGTTTAATTAAGCGTGTTACTTTTTTAGAGTGTATAGTTTTATTTAGTATAAATGCAAATCATAATATTTTACAATATTTAATCTATTGAATTTTAACCTATATCTAACATATTATTATATTACTTTTTTTTATTTAGATGTTCAAAAATGAAATCGGATGAACGACTAACAACGCCAGCCGAAGCCATCAAACAATGCGATGTTGATATGTTTCCAAACGTCTACGTGTTGTTAAAAATTGTGTGCACCTTGCATGTCACGTCATGTGAATGTGAGCGATTAGCCAATGCACTTCGACGTCTTCATCATTACACTCGGTCAACAATGGGTCAACATTGGCTGTCTTCCCTGGCTCTTCTTTATATACACTATGGCATCAAAATTGACATTGAGAAAGTTGTCAATATCTATGCAACTTTATAACCCCGGCGATTAGCATTTCAAAATTTAATAAAGCCATAATCAAGTTACATTAACAATTAAACAAGCAGCTATAATATACCTACTGTATTGTGTAAAAACTCTGTTTAAAATATGCATGTATAAAATGTATATGCATTATAAAAATAAATGTATGTAATATTTCCGTGTAGCTTGATTTTTAGTTCCGTTTCTTGATTTGTTCACCCCCCCTAAAAAAAACTTGGCTACGCCCATGATTCAATATAATTTATTGTTATCAGCTGATAAATGATTTTAAATAAAATAAAGGTTTATTAATAGTGTCCGCAATCGTTTTGATGGGAGGGACGACAGAAGACAGCCATCGTTGGAAAAGAGAACCAATCATCGTGTCGATCAACTCGAGTGACAATGGTCAAGAACCACTACGGAAGAAAAAACGAATTTCAGTGTGCAGTTATGAAAGTGCAGATGACTAACTTTTTGATGTATAATTTTTAGCATATTATAACTTTTTAGTAATTTTCTCTATCAATACACCACATTAAAATGGACTATTCATATACAATATTTTTTCCTTCAAAGTATAAAGTGAACTAAAAATGAAATATTGTGATTTTGAATAATTGTATTTATATACATATATACCTATATGTAGTCAACAAATTTCTTTTTCAAAAACGTATAGCTGAAAATTCATTAAAAATTTAAATCAAAATTATTATTGGCGATATTCTAAGGAAATATCTTGGATTGTAAAATTATTCGCTACAACACAATCACATTATATATAGATAATAAAATTAATTTATGTTGCGCCCACTATGATTATATAATTAATATTTGTGAAATATATATATAAAAGTTATTTTAAATATTACATTAGCGTAGTGTAGAAATAATTATGTTTGTATTACATATATTGTGCCGTAATATTAACTTATGTCATATTATATTACTTGTACCTACTATATATATATTTCTTGTGATTTCGTAAGAAAATTTACAAAAAGTTTTTATTAATTATTTTCATCTAGGTTCTTATATAACTATACCTAATTATTACTGAATATAAATTGCTGTATAATATAAATGCTTTAATTTCAATAAATGTATGTAATTAATATATTAAAAATTATGTAATTTGTACCGACTTCTAATATGTTAGTTTGGATATAATATGTAGGCGCCACGACAGAAGAGCACACATATATGTATCCAAATTGATGTATATATCCTGTATAATATACTGTACAATAGCTGAAACACGTGACTAATACGTTCACTTTAAACTTGTATTATGGTTGCCTTTGGAAGGCAGAGTAGGTCTAAGCAAAATTCATAATAAATTTCAATTTAGTCACACTACTCGTCAAATACGAGTAGTGTGACTTTTTTATTAAAAAAATTTTGGTCTGACTGGGCCCCAGTTTTTCCGCACGGAACTCCCCCGCACCGAACTCGACTGTTTGGCCCGATGGCAAACCGATCGGGGCCCAATAATGATTTTTCATGTTAACAACCATGATAAAAATATAACTATTCTTAAAAACATTCAATATAAACCTTATGCTTCCAGAATTATAAGAAAAAGTGTAATTATAACGTTTTGTTTTATTTGTAATTTTGGTTACTTTTGATTTACTTAAAAAGTTTAAATTGTATTATACGACTCAATTCTGAAATTCCTTAATATACCTATTTATCTTAATATGTTATATAACGCATAAATAGTATCGTTAACTTATATAAGTTATTTTTGTATTCCATTTATAGCTTTTCTAAATTAGTTTTAAAATGTTGTAAAATTGATATTATATATAAAATTCCTTTGATATTTAACTATCAGTGACATTAAATAATGTTATTGATCAATTAGACATATTTTAGAATTTTATAATTATTAATATTTCTTAAGTGGTCTTTTTAAGTGGAATTCTTGAGCAGATTTAGTGGATTTCTATATTGCCAACAATATATCATGTAATTTTCCAAATTACTGTACTTCTCCCACCAAAAGACAAACAATCGGAAAACGAAGGATAACGTGATTTGTTTAAATTATACTATAGTAAATAATGCTATAATAATATAAACATAAATATATTGTATATCTATTTCATTATCCGCGGTGAAAACCCCGCGATACGATTACCTGAAATTAAAAGTTAAATGTCTACGGTCATACTTAACTGGACAGTGCGCAGCTCAAAAATATCTCTGAAATACAGTCGACTAATAAATTTGAGAATAAGACCTCTGCTGCGAACCTACTATTAATATATAAATATATATAACCTTTCTTTTAAGTGTTTAGATATGACCCTCTCATCATCTCTATACATCTCTTAACTCCTTAACTGATCATTGTACCTCCCTGAAGTCCACGACACCTACCATTTCCAAAAGGACAACTGGATCCGCCTTCAAGCGCTCCCCTCCGAACCCCTATCAAGGGAAACCATTTGTCCACTTGAACGAAATGGATCCAATCAGTCACAACATGGCCACAAATTTGCCTACACACTCGGATTTTCAGCAACCGGCTCAACTAAGTCGTTGAGTAGAGTCGGAGTTCGAGATCCGGGGATATTGAGAATAACCCAGGACCCCAAGAAGAACATAAAACTAAAGTCTTGCAAATTAATGTTGATGGTGTACGAACAAGCAAAACGGAACTGACCAAACTCATTGACACTATCCAACCCGATGTCATTAGCATCCAAGAAACAAAACAGAGAGAAAATATTGGTTTTAACTTCAACAAATACACGTGCTCAGAAAAGACAGAATAGCACCTAGACAGGGGACCCAACCAGTCAAAGAAGGACTTTTGACTTTGGTCAAGGATTGCAAAGATTATGCGTGTAAGAAAGTGAAACTCAATGATATCAGAGATGATAAGACCACTGAAAGAATGGCAGTACACATTATTTTCCTCACATGGACGTGCAGGATCTTCAATTACTATGTATCACCTATCAGAACGGCTAGAGATGAGAATAGAACGCAAGAATTCTTAGCAGATAATGCTCGGCCAGAGGACGGTAATTGCTTAATCACAGGGGATTTCAATGCGCAACATGCATCTTGGGAGAATGATGTCGATGAAAATTAATTTGGAACGGACATAGCGAACTGGGTGGACGACTGTGGTGCGAATATCTGCAACAATATATCCAGAGCAACACCTTGATGTATAGATGGAACTGTAAATGCTCAGCGCCTGATCTTACCATATCCAAACATCTCAACACCAGAGGTAGGAAAACACTAGCAGCTATCAACTCTGACCACCTTCGTATCGTTTATGAAGTTATGGGGATGACCTCAGCAACGATATAAGAGAATTACCTAGAAGTAACATCATGCAAACGAAATACGCCTGGAAAAAAAGTTAATTGAAGTCTATTCCAGTCAGACGTCAAAAAATACCTTAATGACAACGACTCTAAGACCAACTCAGAGTCTAAAAAGACGTTTACATTTTGAGTGAAAAGAACCTCCAATGCTATTAAGGAATCCCAAAAAAACATGCCTATAAGGTACCAGAAAAGACCCTAAAGCATGGTGGTCGGAAGAAGCTGCAGACGCGGTAGAAGAGAGAAACCATTTACGAGAAAGAGCAATTAACAATGAAGAAGAGAGGATTAGATTAGAAAGAATGGTGTATTGAAAGTAATGAAAACTAGTATCGAAATTGAAAGTAACAAAACTCTCCCCAACTCAGTCTGGATTCAGAGGAGGTAGACGCACCACGGGCTCGGTCACAAAGCTTGTGGAAGATGTTCTAAATGGATTCCAACACTCAAAAACACACAAGAGAACGATCGCCACTCTTGTGGATTATGCCAGAGCCTTCGAAAAAGTCGCCCACAAGATCCTGGTCAACACGCTGATCGAAATGCAGATTCCTCAAAAACATCTGTCTGTGGATTAAGGCATTCCTCGAACATCGAATGGCGATTTGTCAGATCGGGAACAAAAATCCGCTCCCAGCGTTTTCTCAGCTGGAGTCCCACAAGGATCAGTCATTAGTCCAATCCTCCAAGAAGGTGAAGAAAGAAGCTAACCGAAGAATGGCACAGCTCAGGGCCATGGCAGCATCTCAATGGGATTGTAAGCCAAGCCTGCTAAGTACACTCTATATTGGATACATTAGAGTGTTCTCGAATACGGTTCGGACATATAGTATCACCTCATATCCGCTATCAATGTGAATAAATTTGAGGCCATTTAGAACAGAGCCGCTAGAATCAGTTCAACACAACGAGCATCGAGTCACTGTTACTGGAAGCCAACCTCATTCCGCTGGTCAAAAGATGCGTGTCGCATGCTACTATCAGACTTGAGAAGATGAATAAAATGCCAGAAGGCGACCCACTAAAAGAAATCGCGACAAGCAACATCCCGAATCAACGTTTGATGAAAAGAAACAATTGGAGGATCCTACCGGAGAGAGAACTGGAAAAGTTGAACATCAATGAACAACGCGACACCAAGATGATCTGTCTCCTTTACCTTCCGTGGGACTCCGATACTAATCGGAAGACAGATTACTTTATATTCTGACCTTATCGAATCCGTTAAAAGAGAGAACAACAAAGACAATGAGACCAAAAGAAAAGCTATCACCATGGGTGAATGGGTGAAGTCAATGGGTGGGTGAAGTCAAGCCAAATGGGTGAATTCAATCTGGAAATGTGGTCGGATGGATCGGTGAAGAGTGAAGTCAGTGGAGGTGCAGCCATCATCTACGAAAAAGACAATTACACACCCATCATACATAGAAGCACAAATGGTTGCTGGCATCATCTTGCCAAGCGGAAATTACTGCTATGCTAAATGTATCAAATGTATTTGGGACTCTGACCTTCTAGAGAATAAAAAAAGCCTCATCATCTGCACCGACTCCCAGTCTTCGATCAGAGATCTTCAGGCCGGACCACTGATGTGCAATCACAGCCTGCAAGCGGATCTTTGGGAAATGCTGATAAAGGTGGCGACTAAATTGAAAATTGTTTTACGATGTGTAGCAGCTCATTGTAGACTTGACAGGAACGAACTGGTAGACTAGGCGGCGAACTTGGCAGTGGAGTGCGAAGTAGAGGAAGATTGTGGTTACGAAGGCGTGAGAGCGAAAATCAAGAAAATTATAGCCAAGGAATGGAATGAGAACATCGATAATAACACGTTAAGATATAAGATACTGGGCAACAAGAGATCAGACCTGAGCAAAAGAGACTCATTAAAAAGAAAAGACCACCTGATTATGTAACAGTTGAGGTGAGGGGAGTCTATGACAGTGGGGAAATATCGTATAACGATTGGTATGGAGGATGATGAGCGATTCAGATGGTGCAAGAAGGAACCAGAAAACGTGGAACATCTATTGATGAGATGCTGCAACCACAAGATCGCTTGCTAGCAGAAAGAAGTGGCGGATCAAGTCTTTCAAAATCCTTTAAAATAAAGGGATGATGGAGAATTTGATCAGTTGGATCAAAGAGTGTGTGGGTCTAGCGTAAGGCTGCCGAATGGAAAGAAAAAAAAGTCCAAAGCCAAAGGCAGTGACAAGGTGCCAACTTGGTTAAACAAACAAGAAGTCCTCTGGATCTAAGGACCTGTTTTCCACTTATAATTTAACAGTAGAAATATTTATCATGATGGCAAGTAAAAAATCGTAAATATTGTTCTAATCCATAATAATCTTCTTAATCTTGTAAAGTCCTCAGACCTATTTTTCTGCTTTGGAAACTCTCCAAAATTCTGGAAAAGATTGCTCTTGCTAATATTAAATCCTACCTTCTTCATCACCTTGATCGCTTCCCATGGGGATTTAAAACTCCGTCATCAATGACTTGTGCCATAATTCATACTTGTGACAGTATTATTATGATACTCGCAGACAACTCTCACCGCCAGTTGCTCATCGATCGCTTCCCTGACATCTCATCACGCCCACAGAATCGTACATATGAACTGTTGTGATTGTGTTACTTTTAAGGATTCCTCTTTTTATATTTTGTTGGCCAGTAAAGTTTTTCTTTGAGCTGAATTGGAGCTAAATCGCTGCCTTCATCAAGTTGTTCTTCGTGTTGTTCTCCTACTGTCTCCTCTTGTAGTACCGGCTCCTCCATACTAATATATTCCCAAAATCATTAAAGCCTTGTCATTTTTAAAGAAACTTTATTAGTATGTGAGTGTATTCTTTGACTTAATTTTATTATGATGACGCCATTTAAATTGCACATCAAATTATTAATGATATTATTATTAGTATTATTATATTGTCAGTTAACTACTTGATTCAAAATCAAGGGCCATATCAGTATAAAAATATCATTCATTTCCTTACTATTTTTCTGATTGTTGATTCAAAATATATTTCATTTAAACTGTAAATATTTGACTACCATAATAAATTTATTACTCATAGCACAACAATATATAGTCTACAAATTTATCTTTAAGTCACTAATTTATTCCCGAACGTTTATCAACTTTTTTCAAATCTCAGAAATATCTAGATAAGAACACAAGCTCTTTGGATTCCCTTCAAAATGATACAAAATGTATATGTATGCTTATTTATTTATTTATTCCCATTTCTGTCTTACTGTCTATATAATACATATGTAATTAAATAAACCAATGGAATAATTTTCAGGGAACATATGTATATGCACCAAGACACCCAAGAATGAGATTTAAGAATTCACAGACTTTAGTGTTTATTGTCGCGTTCATTGAACTCTTTAAAGTGTGTTTTTTCCAAGAAGTATTATAATTTAATCCGAGGTTTTGGTCACACTATTCGAAATACCACAAGCGCGAACATATACATATGTTTTTATTTAATTAAATTTGAGATTTAAACATATAGAAAATGAGACATACGTCTTGGCGAGGTTTTATTTTCAAACAGCAAGGGACCAAAGAAAGTCGAAACCGGCCTCAATGCAAGGATGTCATGTGAGGAGACAAAAAGTGAAAGGAAAAAAATAACCAAGGCTCTCTATCTCGATAAAAGTAAATTAAATTAGTTTTATTTTCGGAATGCTTATATAGATATATATGTATAATATATGTATGTAAAGGGTTGGTCTGTGACAGGCTTTACTGAGTTTCTTTAAATATAAGGACTGATTCGTGCACGCAAATGTAACAATGTATGTACTACAAAACTATAAATAACAATACCTAATAAAGATATGTAGGTGTACACGAGAACTTGAACGGAAAAGTAAAGAGGAACAAGTCGGCTGTCTATTTCCACATAACATTATAAAATTCCTTTTATTTGGTAAAATAAACAGTATAACCAGTATTTATAAATCTGTGGTATGCATTAAAAATTTGCAAACCAAACTCAATTAGAAATAAATAATTTCAGCAATACTTTAGGGACATTTTTTTAATTTTAATTTAGCATGTTTGATAAAATTGGTTAATTTAAGGTAAATGCCATCTATATTTCGATTCATAAGGTTATTAGTAGCTTATAAATTAAAGAACATACATTATAAGAATGTTCTTTAGAATGAACATTCAATCTAAATTTTATTTTTCAATATACTTTCCCAATATATAAATTGTAACATTTTTGCAATAATAATTCAGAATATAAATTAATTATATTCTAAATATAAATTTAAAAAAATTATTAAAATAAATAAAATTAAATAGTATTATATATGAATTACAAAAAACTAATTTAAAATTCCATTAAATAAATGCAATATAATAGTTAGAAATTATACAACCATATGTAATTTATGTAATGTATGAGAATATTACTAATTCATTAACTTATTTTTCATTGCGCATTCGATATATTCAGTGTATTTAGTATTAAAACAGAGTAATGCTTATATCTTATCCACTCTTACAGACTTGACATACAAACCGTTGTAATTTTCTGTCTATAGAAAATTGTTTTATTTTATATTTTATATAATTGAGTTTGAAGTAAAGCAGAGTTTACTATTTTTTTAATTTTAATCTTTTTAGGAATAATAATTAATTATTGATATACGCGTGGGATTAATTATTGCAATACGTTTAGATTATACTATCTAGATTACATTTATACATAAATTAGAAAAACCTCCCACTAAGATAGAAGTTTATTTGTTTTACATAAAACTTATTTTGATTTTGTAATTATGAATTTAAACTTTATCATACATAAACAATTGTATTAATATAACTATTGAGCAAAATTGATATTCTTCACAGTTGAATTATAAAATAAATATGTGAATTATTAAGCAACATAGAGTGAAATTAGCGTGTATATTTACAAATATTATAGGAAATAAACAAAACTAACCAATGGAAGCACATCATATAATGTTTCATGTTTAATTTTAGAGTGTTAATCTAGTATTCATACCTAATTCATACAAAAAACAATGTGTACTTGGGTGAAAAATCGCAAAATCTATATTCTTTATTCAAGATAATAAACTTTTTTATTTCTCTGTTTATGGTCTCATATTTAAATAAAATGTGGCTATATACATACTTTGTAATATCACGTATAGGTTGTTCTTATTATTATTGTTTTACATTCGTAGTACAAGATGTTACAAAGATTAGGTAGCTAAAATCTGTAACATTTTTACATTAGTTGAATAAAATACATAGAATATACATTCGTTGTTAGTACTGTTCTATACATTTTGCATAATTAAAAATATAAAAACATACCCCTCATCTTTTTGTATTTATATATTCACCATATATCTGTAAGCGTCAAAAGTATACTATAACAGTTAATACTGTTTGATCTCCATCAATTTTTTAAATAACTAAAATGGGTTACAAGCCAAATCATTGCTTTAATAAAGTAGAGAAGAAAGAAGATATATAAATAAAAAATAAAACAAAAATATATTTCAAGGAACTGGGATAAAATTGCCTGCTGCAAAATTGTGAAAGGAAAGAATATTAATGTAAACGAAGGATGAGATTGATTCACTTACGAAAATATGCTTGTTTAAAATTAAGCAAATCATTAGAAACAAAAATATATCTATTATTTTTTTAAGTACTTGATATTTTATCGAAAGGAACTGTAACAATACAAAACGATGAAATTATAGTATTGAATTCATGAAGGAGGTTCTTGGGAGAACTATTATTTAAAACATCAATAAAAATATTTACGAAAAGGCAATAAATTGTCAAGAAAGGATGCTTACCGTTGCAACATCTTTATATACTCATTATCATTGAACTTTATATGAAGTTCTATGTACTTCAAAGTACTTCAGTTAAAGTTCGATGCTCATTATATTATACTATATATATATATACTACGCTCAAATAGGACTAAACACTAGGACTAAACTAGGACTAAACACTACGCTCAAAAAGGACTACTAGCCAGTAGTCCTCTCTGAAATTGTCAGAAGTGTATAGTTTAAAATATGACTAAGTTGTAGTTTTCAGAGAATACTGAATTATTTTATCGTCAAGAAACTATTGCCAAAAAAAGCATTTTTCATTTTGAATATAATTATTTAGCAAGTATCTATGACTTATTTATATTGAAGTATTGGGTCTCTTTATTTCATACAATATTCGTTCATTATTATTGAATTATGTATATAATATGTATATCATTCAAATGTAATGCAGCACTAATACTACATGCTTGTATGAAATAGATACACTTAATAACTTAATAACTTAGTTATATTATTTATTATTAGTAGTAAATATTATCCTTGAAGAATAGATATTTCACACTAATAAATAAATATAAATGAAACCTATAATTGCTTACTTTGATAAGTTAATAACTTCTGTGATAAGTTGTCAAAAATTAGGAAATCCTTGCTAAAAATCCGAATAATAAATAAAGTAATAAAAACGCTAATCTCAGTGTCATTCAAAAAGAAATTTTAAAAACTACAATTGATAAACAAATAAAAATATATTTTGAGACATAAAATAAGGATTAAATACAGAATTCATTTTAAACTGAATATTTACCCTGAAATGTTTCAATGTCATATTTTTATTTTTATTTATCGTATATCTCAATTAATGATTTGGATTTTTTTTGTAATTTTTTTTAATAAAAAATGTATATGTATAAGCAATCATTTTCACAAAAATTTGTGAAATTTTAACATAATTACCTTTAAAAAATATAAACATTAAATATACTCGTAGTATATGAAATATTTTTCATTTGTAAAAATATTTGTACTTTAAGAAAATTGTCCTTTACAATTAACATTTTGTTTTAGACAATATCTTTAAAAACATTCCAAATTTTTACAAATTTATTTAAAAAATAAAATATTGTTTTTATGAGTCAAAAAATCTACAAATAAGATTAACTTTTATCTACAAAAACAACACTCATTCTGTTGTAAAATTTTGAATAATAATTGTATGCCACTTTTTAATATTGTCATACATCCATCACAACACAATGTACAGTGTTCATGGAAAGTTTTGAATAGCAGACAATGGAAATGTGATACATCGTTGTTTCATTTTTACTAGATACATTTTATTTGCATGTATTTCATTTTTTGTGCCTCATTTGTTTCAATGTCTGAATTGAAATTAACAAATTGAAAATGTTCATTTTAAAGGTAGTGTGTAGATTGAACAGGAAATTTATCTTGTGCCAATAATATTTCTTCGTAATATTTTATCAATTTACTTGGTAAATTTTAACCAAATATATCCATTATATGTGACTTGAAGAATTTGTATAAATGTATATCTCTATATACCGCATGACTGTAAAATAGCTTTGCATAAACTACTATTTATTCATATGTATAGGTATATAAAATGAATAATATGGATAAATTGAAAATAATTGAAAAATAATAAATTATAAACAATTGATTTCACACTACTTTTCAAGATAGAACCAGACTTTCCAGCTGTCTCCATACTGCTAGTTATGTATGATATTAATATTGAATCACCAATGTATTATTTATATAATTTATAATTATAATCATATATGTATGTAATTGAGCATGCAATGATACGTATAAGTTTGGTCCAAATGTTTTTTTTATATTTAATTTTCTGCAAATTATTATCACGCAAAGTTTGTAAGTTATAATATTACGCAATCAGTGAAGGTTTTTATCATGTTCGTACCCAGTGGGGTAAAAGTTAAAATGTACTGCAAAAATTAAAATCATACTTTCTAAGATTTTTTGTGTAAATAATGTGTTCTATGTCGATGCTGTATTTATAAAGGAACTTGTGACAGTGACTAATTTATTGAAATCACTTATGATTTTTTGTTGTATATATATTTTTGAGGACAATAAAGCAACTACATAGTTGGGAAACTTGAATTCAAATATGTATGTTTACATAAAAAATATAAGTAGTCAAATATAATTATAGTAAACATATACAGTAAAACGAATAATGCAATAATAATGTGTAAACAAGGCTCAGTCAAATGCAGTACAATTTAAATATTACTATTTATTAAGTAAGGAGTGAAAAGTATGAACGAGCTGAAACTTATTGCAGAGTTTGAAGGTGAAGGTCTGAATTATTTACGTTAATGCGCGAGAAATAGATACTTAATACTAATAGCGGGTTACTTTTCAATGGCTTTAAATGGAGTTTTTGGCATGAGTTTTGCGTCTAACATCTTTAGAATATCAACGAGCTCTAACAGGAAGATTTAAAAGTTATTATAGTTTTAAGAATACTTTTTAAGTTCTTTTTAGTTGGTTTGTCGCTTTTTTGTTGATTCCAACTATTACAAGATATTAAAATACATATATCAGCACATATATTCAATTATACTACGAATTTAATAGTTATAGTACATAGTATATTTGTAAAAGTTGTTTAGTATTGAGGTAATATTCTAAAGCGCGTATTTTTAGGGGGGTGAGTAAGTTAGTTGGTAAATCGTTGGTTTCTGTACAGAAAGTCTAGGGTTCTAATCCCAGGGAAACTTTTCTCACCCCCGACTAGCACTTAAATACTTTGAATACCTTATGTAGATATATTCTGTGAGTAAATCTGTGTTTTTTTATTTCCGTATATTTTTGTAATTGTTCAGATATTCCATGATCAATTCAAATTGTTATTAAAAGTATGACAAATGATTTTAATCTCATTTGTATTTATGGTGTCATTTTCCCAAGAGTTAATACTTCTGTCTTGGCATAAATTAAAGTAAAGCCCAGTTCTATGCAAATATTTTCAAATTTATTTACGCATATAGATTTTTTTTTGTTTATTCTGAATTTATTATATGAGGGAGAATACATCTAGTCATCTGTGTATTTAACTAAAGTAGTTATTATAGAGTCACGATAACGTAGTAGTACAGTAAGCACGTCGGAAACCCAGGTTCGATTCCCTGCTCGTTCCACGATTTAAAAAAATCTGCATCATTCTAAAACTTGATAACATGTAAGGTGACCACCTTGGGTAGAGTAATCTCAACTTGAAGTACCACTAAAGAGATGGTTGCTCAGCAGTAATGCATGTGTTGACCCACCCAGGGCTAAATTCACTCACTCTCGGCTATCAGCTGTGATGGTTGAATGATTAGCAGGGTAATACCTGCTTGGCCAGTAGTGGTATCGCAATCGATATTTCAAAATCCAGCGACCTTTTCACTAGCCGGGAGGATCCATTAAAAAAGAGTTATTACATTGGGAAATCAAATCTCTGAAAGACATTGTATCACAATGGTGTAGCACTTTGAGTTACACACAGGGAACTACATAGTAAATTCGAAGCACTAAAGATTGGCGAGACACTAAAACATATAGAATAAAATATACAAATGTAAACAGTCTAATTATTAAATATAACATTTCTACAAACATTATAATCCATATTTACACACAAAATATAAAAAATAAGGATTAAAATTCCACCGATGCATGGCTAATGCATAAATATGCTTCTCTAATGTAACTGTATATAATGTACCAAGATATAAACCTACGCTCTGTATATTAACTATAATATACTATTTTTGCATTTGCATTACCTATTAAGATGTCACAACACAGTATGTTTGGTACAAATCGGTTATACATAGATAATTATCCAAGATTAATTTTGTAAACTTTCTACATTGGTAAAGATCACTAATTTGCGTATATGCGGCTTAGAATAAGGTTAAACTTAATCCAGAATTTGTTGTTTGGTTCACTGAAAATAACAATATGAGAAACGTTTCTTACGCCTTGTGGTCAATGTTACTTGCTAAGAGACTAAAATGCACAGAGGTCTGTGTATTTTCCTTAACAATTTGTCATCAATTTATATCTTCCTCAAAGGTGATAATGCGAGAGCCCTAAACAAACCGGCATGAAACCATTAACAAGAACCACATAACCTCCACTCAACTAAATTTGCCATATATATATAATTTTTTCATATAGCTATATATCATAAAAAATTCTACCCATTTTTGGTTTAAAATAGTGTGTACTGCATACTGTCAGCAGTACATATTCCGACGACAGACGCGTTTTAGAATAACCGTCCCTTATTTATTCAGACTAAAAGGCGCTAAATGCGTGTACACTAAATGTCCTGTGCATATCTATAAGGCGGTACGATTCATTTTATAAGACTGTTATAATTTTCGGCTATCCCATATTAAATGTACTATAATTGGGGATTCGTGTAATTTAGGTTAAGTGCTCCGTGTCAGACTGTGATTAAATAGAATCGTAGATATACTATATTTAGAGGTTATTCAAATTATGATTAAGAATAAGAATCTTCATAAATTCACATATCTTATATTTTTAGAGGTTCAAAGTAATTGACCAATTTACAAATAATATATATATTCAAAGAAACACAAATATATACATGTATAAATTGTAAATTATAGTCAATAACCAATTGTTTAAAATATATTTTATCAAAATTGGAAGGTTGTAATATTTCAATAATGCAAAATAATATATTATATAGAAGGTAATAGAACTTTTACAAAACAGAAATCAATTATTAATTATTGAATAGAAAGTTTGGCAATTTTGTGATTTTATATAAATGGTAGAGCTTTTATGATAGGGATATGCACTGTTCGTTTGTTACAAATTAGTTTTCATGCAGAAAATACGAATAATTTTTTGTCATTAATTGTTTTGCGATAAACGTATATAACCTATTTAAATAAAACTAAAATTATCATTAGAATATTTTAGAGAACTTTTTTTAACTAAATGCGGAGTTTCAAAACCTTACACTATTAGAGTATTCAAAACTTAGGCCTCTGGAGGGTCAATGCCCTTTTCCCCACTCCAGGATATATGGTAGCCCACTAAAGCCCGGAATGGATAAGGTTTAAGGTTTAGTAATATCCTTAAATTTAATTTTATAACAAGTAAGTCTTTAAAAAGTGTTAAACACTACACATTTCATTTAAAGAGACAACTGAACAGATCAATAGAAGGAATTACAAAATAAAAACTTTATTTTTAAACAATATACATGTAACATTTTTATATAATGAGTGTACGTGTACAGATTAAATTATATAATACGTATAATATATACTCGTATATAGCTTATGTCTTATTCACAAATAACTTCTACTTGACTTTTGCAATGCTAGAAGTAGCTTTTTAATGTCTTAAATTTAATGTATTAAATTAAAGAATACTTTTCAATTACAACTAAAACTGTGTATCACCAGTTTATCACATGTTTTCACGAATATATATATATACACATCACATATATGTATGTAAAATATGTAAATTATAATGGTACTTCTCGATATGGAAATGTATCGCATGTCATTGTGTCGAAAAGGTGTTGTGTAACATTAATTATAGTATACTATCTGCAAGATAGCTTGGGTGCGTTGTTTAAGTTAAAACAAAAGTTTTTCTCTGAGTGTCTTACACACATTATACATAAATGCTTGACTTCTGTAGAGTAGGTATATGTACATAAGACATGAATCATGGATGTGTTTATTTCAGTACTTAATATACCTGTGTAATTAAATACTATGCATTCTATTCATGATGTTTTTTAAACAAATGGTATTAACAAACAGCTTTTGATACATTTTAAACTAAAATAGGTAATCTATGATATATTACGCTACTATTTTACCTTTTCACTTATAAAGAGAAATCTGCAAAATCTAATTTTCTTTTATTTGAAAACACTCTACAAGAACTGAGAATATAACTCGTACAAAAATATTCATTGTGAATAATTTTTGTATTTTTGCTCTTTAACATTTTCTAAAATTAAATTATGAATTTGAGAATCGCTAATTTATCTTACTGTTTTTATATTTGTACATACATTATACAATTCAATGTTGAAAATAAATACAAATTAAAGATTACAAAGGGCGCATAAAAAACTTGTATATAGAAATGTTTTAATATTATATTTGACTTAAATTAATATTTAAAATTAAATTAAAGCAATTTGTATGTATTTCATCATTCAAGATCTGTTGTATTATGATTTATTTTTAGAAAAATGATTAAGAACGTATATTTATTCATGAAATTAAAACAGTGATAATAAATGCAATATATCACATCATTAAAAAATGTTATATAATGTCCATAAATGTTATCGACTTTTTAGTTTTATACCAGTTAAATTAATTAAACACTTATGAGTTTTTGTGGTTAAATACAATCCATTTTCTTTAAAATGGCTTTAAATTTATTAGAACACATTATTGGTGGTTGATTAGTAGGCTGAAAATATTTTAGTAGTTATGAAGTAGGCCATTAGTATGGTAATGTTTATCTATTTTTAATGTTAGAAATGACATATAGTAAAATACTAAGTAGATAAGATGCGTGCATTATTCTATTTGATGTGGAGGAGACTTTTAAATGCCCGACGAAATTCAAAGTTGAATATAGTGTAAATGATTGGGTTGAGGAAGGAGTTTATATAGCCCAGCCAAACGCAGAGTCCCATTATTTGTCCTGGAATACCGCACACGTAGCTACTCTCGATCGTCGGAAACTTGAGACAAACCGAGGTCGTGAGACTAGCCGAGAAGAATGGAACCCAGCAGAAGAGAAACACTCCTAAAAAGAGGAGGGATGCAAAGGAACAACCGATAAAGAAAAGATGGACATTAAATGTAATTTAATAACTCTAGAAGAGGGGTGGTGGAGGGAGTAAGTTCACAGTTCAAGTGATACAATATTCTCTTAATGTTTAGTGCTTTTATGGTATTAAGTAATAAAATTCTCCCCATGAAAGGAAAATTAACCAAGAAAAAATTTAAGTAATGTATGTACATCTACTGTCTAGAATAAAAAATGATACATAGTTTTTAAAATACTTAATAACTCTAGAATTTAAGACACTTAGTTTGTCATGTTTACAAACTGAGGGTAAACTTCTTTGACAAACAATATATTAAATTTGTAGTAAAGTTGTAGTAAACTGTTAGCGCTTCGTATTGAATCAATCATTGGACTGGTTTAAAAATGTTTGTCCAGTCTATAATGATTATTTATATATTTGTTCCTGGTAGCGGTGGTTAGACACGATAAAATCTGAA
>JAYRBW010118857.1:0-17278 GCA_036023295.1 Invenusta paracnida
ACCTATGTATAATTGTTGCGTGATTATGGTTTGCCTCTGATTATTAGAAAAGTATTAAATATGGGTGTTCCAGTAAGATTTCCCTTTAAATACGATTTAATACTGGTACATAATTCCGTTTAATTAATACAGTGAAACCTCCAGAAGCGGACCCTCTCTAAGCGGAGTTTACTTATAAGCGGAGTAATCCCTATAAGCGGAGTGCGGAGTGCCTTTGATTAATCCCAAACCCATGTTTACTACCCTAAATTAGCCTATGGAAGTGGAGTAGTCAATAACAAACAAGAGTAAGTTTATTGTATACATGTTAAATTATACATAATAATGTAAAATTATGTAAAAAGAGAGATTTTTTAATAAGTTTCAATTAAAAATCACTTTGCCAAGAAATTTTGATCCAAAGTCGTCTGCTTTTGGTTTTCGACAATCATTTTTTGGATTTTGGAAGTAACTGTCTCGACCCAACTTGCATCGTCATGCATCCCCCTTTTATTTCGCCTTGCATACGTTTCTGAATGCGGAGTATTGCGTAAACTACATAATACATACTCCTCATACAGATGCCGAGTATTTTAAGAAGCAGAGTGTATGGAATTCCCGACCACTCCGCTTCTGGAGGTTCCACTTAACTATATTCTTAAAATATATTAATGACATGATACATACAAAATTTGAAATTCTTCGCAATTGAAACTAAGCGCTCAATTTTTACGTTACTAGGAGACGAATAGTTTTTTTATATCCCACGCACTTTTAAATTTGAATTTTTCGCAGAGTTTTGTTTAAATAGACAAAAAGACGCGCGTGTTTCTTTTATACTCTTGGAGCCGTTTCATTGGTTGGAGTCTTGCTCGATTCTGATTGGTCGAGAAGTTCGCGGGTGAGGTGCGCGCGGATGAGGTGCGTGGGTTATGTGCGTGGATGAGGGAAGGGGGGGGGTGGTGAGTTCGTATCGCACCTACCCTACTAGGTACTTATGTCATTTATGACCGTATATAATCGTTGTGAACAGAGTAAATTCAAAATCAAAGAATATTAATTTAAACATAAATAATATACCTACTTCATATATGTGCTGTTATTATCTAACATGAATTCATTATGTGCGCCTCAGATCGGGCAGGAGCCTGCGCATCTTGTGCCATTTAGGTCATATATGATTTAATCAATATAATTTTGACGCAAGTATGAAATTTACAAACTGAACAACCAATATATTAATTAATATATTATTTAATGTTCCCCGTATGCTATATATATACCTACAATAGTCGTATAAAACCTTAAAATAAAATAAAATATATTAAAGATGTAAAAATAACAATCTTGAAAATATAGCCTGTGTTTTACATACCCGTAGTGAAAGGGTTTGTTGGGATTTCAAAATTAAAAAGATCACACACTATTGGACTGCAATGCTATATATCTTTGTCATAAAAGGAGTTTTCTTTTATCAAGTATGATTAAAACATTAATTAAAGCCATATTATTACATTACTATACTTATATAAGAATTCATTTTTATTAAATATTATACGGGGCGTATTAACAATGGAGGTCCATTGTACCTCAATTCACAATTTTAATAAAATAAAATATTGACCTTTTCTTGGCAGCGTTGGATTAAATTAAAATAAAAAGGTTGGAAGTACTTGCTGCGGTAAAATAAAATATTGTAATATTTCGTCGTTATAGTTCTATTAATGTACAATGAAAGTACATCGTTTTGCATAAATATTTTTATCCTAGTGTCATTTTATTATTATAAAAACATTAAAATTATTCTGAGAAAAATGGATAATTTCGTATACGGTCATTTACTAATGACTTATTTTTGTTTATGAATATGATCTTGGAGTGCAAACATTGGGTAATTTAGATTATTTTACATTTATCTTCTTTTATTTTTTAATTATGTTTTAAGATAAGATATATAAAATGTTACATAAAATTTAGCAAATGAAGTTACTTCGTTGCTTTGGGAAGTGTGTTATATTACACTGCTTTATACAACAGATTATCTTAATTTTAAAACTGAGTAGCAGTATTTTAACAACGGGTATTTCACTCTGTATTTCATAAATTTGTAATATACGCATCTGAATTTATAATGTCACTTTCATTGACTCTAGGTTTAAAATTGTTAAAAGAATTCCACGTGCTCCTTCCCTCTTTTAAAGATTTTTGGATTCGCCCCTAATATTGTACGTTTAATATTAAACTGTAATATTAGAATATTTAATTTAGGTATATTACATTTATAATATTATATTAATATAAATTAAAGCAAACCTAATTAAAACAAATATTTGGTTTAAAATATGGTGATCTAAAAAATATATATGAAAAATGTAAATTACACGTACATAGTTTGATTTATATTTTTAAACATGTATATATTTTTATCTTAATATATCATTCCTAATAATGCTCACACTTTCATAATATATACATCTTAAAGCCAAGCATCTTTTAAAGGAGTTTATCTGATTGCGCAAGCGATCCATAGACCTATTCAAGTATCGCCAATTAGCCTCCCTATACTCTACAACAGTTAACCTATATAGTTAAGAATTGAGAAGTCTTCAATCTTAAGTGTCAAAACCTGGTGTCAATTGATGCACAATTAAACTAACAATAGGTGACTTAACTGAGTGAGGCTTTATCCACGAAAGATATGCGAATAATCAAAAATGGGTCAATTGTGTTTTTAGATGAGAAGCATTTTCCAGAATTTCATTTAAACTTCAGTAGAATTATTTAAAATTCTTCATTTATGTTTAATTTAGCGGTCAAATTATAAATGAATTAGACTAAAAAATTCATCTATATTTGCAAGTATAGAAAGAAAACTTCATATTAGTTTATAATCTATTAACTACTTAACTTCACATATAATATAGTAAATATTTTATGTCTTAATGATCCACGACTTAAGCAATATTGAAATATAATTAATTATGAATAACAGAAAGGTTTTCCCGCAGCATAATGTTAAAGTATCAAAATAAGTAAGAGAGTAGGCCGGTGTGTATATTGTAAATTTTGTGTTTATTAAGATTAAAATTAATTGATTTTAGTTTATTTTAATTTTAGTAAACACGAAATTTACAGCATATACCGGCCTTCTTGCTTACTTATAAATAATTATATATATATATGTGTATGTATACCGATTAAGTTCATTTCATAATTATTAAAGCGTTGAATCTATTGAAGTCTACACATTAAAATGTATTTTTAAAAGTTTTGTGCATGTAATTCTTATTTTTAATATGAACATTTATTAGAGCGAGTATATTTAAAATCAATTTTCATAAGCGTATATTATTACATTTAATATGTTCAATATTTTCAGTTTTTTTCGTTTAAAAAACAATAAAATTATTTTTTTGAAAAAAATATTATAATAAGGTGTACTTTCTTTTCTTTCATGTATATGTATTTATTATTAAATTTATTGACACTTTTAACACATTTGAATAAATCGATTTTTCTACTCCACATTTTAGTTAAAATTCGCTAATAATAATTTCATTATATATGTATATTATATATATGTATATAATGTTTCCCTTTATCTTAATTACATCATATTTATATGACGTTCCTCTAATTTTATATATCGGGAAAAGATTCTTAATAAAGAGTTATTAATTATGAAATTAGACAAACCAAATTGGAATCAGAGTAATCAAAACAAACAAGTAATATGCTTGGATCTACATCCAATTCATTTCTGACACGTCAACACAATTAATTCCAAGATGTGTATAACTTGACACAATATTCCCAATTCTTATATATTCTTCAAATTCAATTTTCTTCCCAGTTTGAGGAAGTCAGCCGCAGTAATTGTGTCTGAAAATTACAACAATCTCTGTTTAGGAGATAATCATTGCGCAACAAGGACAGTCATTATATTTACCCCGCAGAACCCATTAAGAAAGCAAAGGAAGTTAGGATAAATATGTTTATTCAAATGACGCAAGAAACCAGAAAAATTTGCGCGCATTTTAGTCACAGAATCCTGTTGGTATTATTCAAGTTTCGTTTTCAACGTGCCTATATATATATATATACCTAAAGAGTTAACACAAAAAAGGGTGACGTCATTTTATAATTTAATTTACTAAAATTGCAGATCGTTATAATAAATATATCTTGTATGTGTAGAAGACTCGCATAGCTATTTATTTTAAATTATACATATACATGTATATATCTGTACCTAAACTCATGTGTAGTTATAGGTATATAGTGGGTGTACATTTTAAAAATAAAGCATTTTCATTCATTTATTTTTAAATGCATTAATTGAAAAATAACGATTATATTATATCTATATAATTTATAATATAGGTACATAAAGATTTAGCCTATAATTTCAATTTTTACTATAATCACACCAAAAACACTTTTAAAATAGCAAATTCAAAATTAATATAGCAAATAGTTTCTTTGGAATATAGGAACATCAAACATTTAGAAATATATCAATGCATTAATGTTGGTAATCTATATAATGGAAGAATCTAAAATAAATTCGCGGAAATTCGCAGAGAGTCACATAAGTTCTCTAAAACTCTTTGAAATACTTGAAACGTTTTTAAATGAAACAGAAATTCCACATATGTACTCTTACATTCTAATACACCATGAAAATTATTGTATCATGTGCATGTACATATTATACATGAATAACCATATACAATCTAACAAACAATTACTGCAATATACAAGATAATTAGTACGTGCAGTACATATGACTGTTATAAAACAGTTGTATATCTATCTAGATACATAAAATATATTCATTCAATCAAATTAATATATTTTAAACTTAACTGAAAAACTCATTGAAAAAAATAAGTAACGATTTTAAGTTAAACATAAATTACACATTTAAATGAATATATAACTACACAATCTATAAATTTATTATGCAATTATATTAATAAGTTTAACTATTTCATAATGCGTGTAATTAACATATATTGTGTATGTAATAGTTACATCTAAAAGCATATATTAAATCTTGTACATTGAAATAATTGCATAATTTATAGATTGTGTAGTTTTATATTTATGTATGTTTAATTTAATATATCGTGTCATATTTATTTTTCAGATAAGTTTAAGCGATTTCTTACGAATTTTAATAAAGTATAGACCATAAATAAAGTAATGAATACAGGAAGTAATGAGAATATTTTGTAAAACACGAGATATCTCGAAGTTTAACCTTCTGTGGTACGAACTGCCTAATTTACAAAAGATATTATCAAACATGGATATATAATACCTAGCAGTAAAAAGTAGATTAAGGATTGTTCTTAAAAAGTATTAATTTTTCAATCGCATCATTAACTGTAACAGGAATTAATTTATAAAAAAAACTAATGTGTATAATAATACTGCTGACAGAGTTATTAGGTACTGTTATCAATTTTCCAGAGTCTATATTAAAATTTAATAATTTTATTCAGATTTTATTTTTTAAATATACGTGTATATTATATTTTTTTTTAATTTACTTTTTTAAATAATACTGAATCAAAAAATAACGAGTACTTTTAGACTTAAAGCAACTTCTTCAATAGAAATGTGCAAGAAAAAATCTGTTTTCGATATCTATAGTTATAATTATGTGATTTAGTTAGTTAAATATTGATTTACATAAATGCAACTTAAACTAGTATATATATATATTAGTTTAAATTGTCCTTTACATTTAGATATAGAACAAAAAAAATACAATTAAAATACTTTTCAGCACGAAACGAAATTAATAATTTTCACATCAATTATACATACCGTTTTCATAATTTTATCAAGAATTCATTAAGACTTATTAGCTAATTACACACTATCAGTCAAGTATTTCTGTAAAACTATTTACTTATTTATAAACATAAAGTCACATATCCATATAGGGCACTATGTATGAGGTGACAATACGTAGAGTAAAACAATAAAATATCTTGCCATTTTAATACCGAATTAACTTTTGAGCTCATATTGGAATGTCATCAATTGATTCTATATAATGAAGACATTTTTTATGAACAAAATACTCAATATTAATATAAAATGTATGTGTTACTTATATATGGGACAAGTAGTGTATTATAATGTATAATAATTGTGTATTGAAAACAAGAATTGAGAACAGATAAGTTCTATTGCAGTAATACTACTTATTAACAAAAACAAGCATATATAAAACGCATTTTAATTTGGAGAATCGTTGATATGTACTAAAAAGACAACTACATAAAAATTTGATCTTAAAATTGTTACCTAAAATTTACCAGTGTAACTTTATTTAGAATGAAGTTTCCTGAAATGTATAAAGTTAGAAGCACAAAAGTTAAGACACCAATAAATAATTTCTTTCTTTCATGAAATTAATAAAAACAAATTTTTCCGCTAATAATAATAAAGTCTAAGGTTACATTTTCCCTACAAAATGGGAGGATAGAAAATATGCAGCTGTAAGATATATTTATATATTCACATATGAAAATAAACCGTATAGATATAAAAACAACACAATAAATACATTTATATATGATTTTAAGTATAGATTAACATATAGTAATGATATAATGCTACAAATATTTTATATAAAGTTCTCCATAAATACAGTAACATATCAAAGTATCACAAGTTGTTATATTTGCACATTCTTAGTGTATATGAAGGTAAATAATAGGTATTACATAATTTTACAGCTTATCGAAATTGTGTTTAAAATCATACTTATATTTATTCATATTTTAAACGAAGTGATAACATAAAAAATAATATTTACAAAGAGTATTTCAATAAAGAAAATACAATATCATAAACAGTGTTTACATATTATATGTATAGAGAAAAAACACGTTTGGTATGGACTAGAATATATATTATTATTAATAATGATAATAACATAAAACATGTAATTTTAAGTCTACAAAGAAATGTTTATGCAAATATTAATTTATTAGCAATAGTTCTGTTCTTAATTCAATTATCATTTGAGAAATTATACAAATAATTTATATTGACATTTTTCAACTTGAACGCACACTTACAAACATAGAAAAGCACAAATATTAATGTAAAATAAACAACATTTTAAATAACAAAATATATAATTTTCAGCACATATATGTTAATAGTCAAATGAATGAAAAATACAATGCCAAATTGTTGTTGTATTGTTAAATCACAGATAAAACGGCACAAATTATTAGAAATTAAACCAAAAAATAACAATATTAATCATATAATAATTAAAACTATTACTATAAATTTGATTTACAACTACATAATAGATTTCTATCAGAAAATTCTGCATCAGGCACATAATGTAGAGAACTAAGCTCTACAATCACATATGTGTAGCATAAAAATCGATAGTTATAAATAAGACGAAATAGCCCATCCATTAAAAGACAAAAACATTCCCCCTTTTAACGAATTATTACTTTTTTAGACTTCCAATTTGATCAAAAAATATGTATTTTGCACCAAATTTCCAAAATTACAATATTCAGATTGAAGTCAGATGAATAATGATTTAATTAATTGAGACAGTGAATAATAGTTAAGACAAGGAGATGACAAATTACGTACAACGGAAAAAAATTTCTGGATATATAATATATATATATCAAATCGATCAACATCCAATTAAATAAATTATAGTTATGCTGACATAATATTATGTAGGATACCTACGTCTAAAAAATGTCTGTATTATGACGGTTATATGAATACAATGTTGTAATGAAATAGATCAAATTAGACAGTAGAGATGTATTATATCAAAAGGAAACGGTTGCGCAAATCCAAGAGATTAGGAGTAGACCAACTTCGTAAGCATTTATTATTACAAAAAGTTGATAATAACTTCAGTTTTCTTTTAGTTTTATGATTTTTGGTAGCCCCCTCAGTAGTTATACGGCCACTGGTTGCAGTCATCATACCAAAGTATGAATATATAACATAAAAGCTAAGGTAATACTGTTTTTTATATTTAAATACAAATAGAAATACACGTGACGTCCACCGAAAAATTCATTTTTGATTATAATTGTTCTGTTACTAGACGTGTAGAACATTTGAAGAGGCAGTCTTGACAATGGGACCAGGTGAACCTGATTGTTGCTGCGTTTGAACCGGAGGGTGCGTGTTTTCATCCAACTGCTGCATCCACGTGTCCAGGCGATCCATCATATTGGTGGCATGCTGGAACTTATGCGAGATAAGTTGGCGATAGAAAAGAACGGCAAAAATGATGAAGATGATGACCACAGGCCCGATGGTTATAGTGGCGGCCATTGCGGCCATCTGGTTGATACGCCAAAACTTGACCCAACAGGCCAGAACCACTACCACTAGAAAGAGGAGAATTCCCAGTCCAGTGCTGAAGATCCAGGCCATCTCAATGTATCTGGTTGAAAGAGAAAAAAATATTGATTTTCTTAGTTAATAAATAATAAATCTAAACATATCATAAAATATATGTCAATTTAATAAGAAATAACATTCAAAGGAACGGTTTAAAATTACAACCAAAAAAGGAAAAAAACCGAAATAAGGGGCAACCAACGCTACACAAAGAAGACAGGTTTTGAACCAACAGCCAATAAATAATACTTTCATATACCGAATATATCAATATAGTTGTATATGTGTATAATTGTATTTAATTTAATGCTAAATCTTTCTTTGTGGATAGTTGAATACTATAGGTGAGAAAATATAATTATTTTGACGGTGAAAATTAAAATTAGCAAGATTTAAAATACTACAGACTAGCTAACAAGTTTATTTATTATATAGTTTATATATTAATTTATAACAGCCAAAATGTTCCTTTGCAATAAAAAAGCACACCACTTTTATTGTACTTCGTATGATATATTTTGCTTGTGCATTTTAATCATTCAAAAGGTAGAAGAATAAAGATATAGTTGAAAAAATCATATTATAAGTATTTTAAAATAGTACATTTTATTAATGAATTATTTATATATATTTATCAATAAAGAAAATACTATTCGTTTCAATGTAAAACTGTCAATCGCTATAGGTATGTCAAATTCAAGTAAATGCTACAAACATTGATCTACAGCTTAAAAGTGAAGATTTGTTTTAAAAAGAAGAAAATAATTTTCGTTTCAATGTAAAACTGTCTATCGCTTAGTATTTTAAATTCAGGCAAATGATACAAATATTGGTCAACATTTTCAATAGTTGCTACTTGTTTATTTGCTTTTAAATTATATGGTAAATGTTATTTCTATGCAATAAAGTTATTCTGAATTATAATACTTAAACATTCTGTACTTAAGCATTGTATCTGAAATATAAATAACAAAAACATCCTGTCGTCTCATAAGAACAGTAGTTCTCCTTACTAAAATACGAATGCAAACGTACACATTTTAATACTAATAATACCTCCATTTATTATCTATGTAGTAAGGCAGAAACTTGTTGATATAATCATAAGTAACGTATAGTGGTGCAAAATAAAAGAAATCGCTACACTTGTTTTCTTTAAAAATCGATAATATAATAATGTGGCACTGAATATAACGCACAAATGATAACACAACTGAAGTAAAATGTATACAATCTAGATATCTAAGTTGGATACAAAACTGGTATTCGAGTAGAGGTACACAAAAACTTACCTGAAAGTGGAATAACTTAAATATAATATTATAAGAAATACATACTTCACCTATACAAAAAGGCTTTTGTACGGGAGATTTCTCGAGTTACGACAGACGGTGAGAAAAAGAAGCTTAAAATAGCCAGTTTCCAATATGCGACACATACAGCTATACATACGTCATATATATATATTCATCATCAGGTGAAGTTGTATGGAGGTAGAATTATGTTTATTAATTATAAAACATTATATTAAAGTATCTTTACATAAAATTATCAAGTTCGATTAGAAAATGTGTAACAACACATGATAAAAACACAAATTTATTTTTTAAACCAAGACATTGTAAAAAACGAGTTTATGCTTTATCCAGTTATTTTTAATGTCTTGGTTTAAAAATTCTAGTAAACTCCGTTAAAAATAAAAATAAAACTTGAAATGTGACATTAAAATTATTAAACTATTATCGGATGCAAATAATAATGCAAATAAAAGGTAAAAGAAATATTTCAAGGTTGTTAAATTTAGTAAAAAACGAGTTTATGTTTTATCCAGTTATTTTCAATCTTAAATATTTCTTTTAACTTTTGTATGTGCATTAGAATGTAATAGTTTAATAATTTCATCGTCTACGAAAGTTCATGTGAAATTGAACAATTTATGAAAAACAATTTTTAGTCAAAGATACTCTACCATTATATACGATATTTTATCAATTAATATTTCATTTTATAAACCGTATAAAGACTTATATGATTTTGATGACATTTTCAAGTATAAATCACTATTATTCATTTTATTTCAAATTATCACAAATTTGAATGAAAGTTTTCATAACATCAATTTGATATCAGAATATCATTAATGATTTAATATATTAACTTAAATTTGATTTAAAACCGAAAACATTGTCTACAGATATTTTGTTAGATAGCGCACATAATGGAGATGAAGCAGTTTCAAAACTAGTATGTAAATGGTTCAAAGAATTTTTATGTGATGCCATATTAATGTTGTAAAATTGCACGAAATAAAATTAATTCCTTCGATTAATTTGATTATATAAATATTTTTAATTTAATTATGAAGATAAAATTAGATATTTAGACTTGCATTTTTTATATTAAATTCTTAGTCTTACATTTATCAATGTTTATTAATATTACATCAAATCCATGGGTGGAATTTGTTTTCATACTGAGTTTGTGAATTTATTAAGTCTAGGTATATTAAGCTCTAGGTATACCTATATAATCGGTTGGTGGTGTCGGTTATATCTATTAAGTACTAGGAGATATTATCAAATATACAAGTAATAAGGGATGTAGTGGGGCTCACGTTCTCATCTTTTCATGCGGCGACTCGAGGACGATATTGTGGTCATAAACAGTCGAATAGGATTCGAGATTGGGAAGAATACAGGTACTGATCATGAGAGCAAGAATGTGGACGGCAACCAACAGAGATGCACTTACGGTGAATGCAACCAGGAGCGCATTAGGTACATTGTCGTCTTTCTGGAGGTAAGGATCATAGAAAAATTAAGCAAATAAAGTTTTGAACAATGATCGAATAACCACAGAATTCGTAGATGAACAATTGGTTCGCATACAACAACACGTAGCGATTCGGGTCTTGACACTTAATAAAAATGCATTGATGGCGAATATTATCGACAACTGTTAACAATAATATGATAGTTAAATAATTAATAGAAACGTAATCGTGATTTGAACCGATTAAACTCAGAATATTTATCTACAGAAACTATTATTTTTCACTTATATTATTATAAATCTCCAACAGAGTAATGATTATTATGCGTATTTACCTAAAATCAAATTTTTACACCGTGATATCAGTATTATGTATGATAAATTTAATTAATAATGTCAATGATTGATATAACAGAGATAAATAATCATATTTACTATTGTTTAACTATTTCAAATACATATATCTACATATGTGTGTATAAATTAAATACTTGAAATCGTGAAAACGTTAACTTTTTATTTAAATTTTTCATACTCCATTCAAATTAATCGACAATAAGGAATATCCTTTGTTCAATTTCGGTTAATTTATATATTGATCTTTTCTGATGAAATAAAAATAATGTGAAACATATATCCATAAAATACAGAACTACATAATTTGCATAAAATATGTAAGGCATACCCGTAACTTTTAAGATTATATTTCCATTTCTAACTAGAAAACCATACACACTACGTATGTATGTGCAAAAGACCAGTCATTGAAAATGAAAAATATATATATTTAAACACCATTGATATATTATATAAATCTAACTATCTAAGTGTATTAAACATAGTTTCTGCTGACTAGTTTCTGCTCTATGCCTGCGCTCTCTAATCAATAATACTTTTCTGCTTTACCGCGTTATATATGTATAATGCTGAAATTATCTGTCTGTCCACTTACCTAGTTGTATACTAATTATGCAATATGTTCTAATATATATGTCTGCAACTGTTGATAATCTCCCTCTGTAAAATATCTTTCTGTATTAAAGTTGACGTATAGCCTATTTTTTGCAGGTATTCGTGTTATTATTTCTTTTCAACTTAGAACGATAAGATATTATATTCATACATTTATTTCAAACTATAATTCATTTCATAAATTTAAAATAATTTAATTAAAGAAATTAGCAAAATATAAGATTAGTATCAATACAAAATCAATATACTGCAGGTAATGTTGCGGTATTAATTACTATATGTGTCGAATAAAACATTAAAAACTATATTTATAGTTACGCTAAAAAAACTAGTTTTTTTACAAACTGTGAAAATGTTCTGAGTGCCCGAGTGCCTAATAATACGAGTCTATTAGAGTAACGTGTTTTAATCGAAATTTTAATTAATTTACAAATTATATAAAACTTGACAGTAAGACATCAGGCACCACACTGAGAGATTTTGGTGTGTCACAGGACACAAAAATATGTGTCACCGTGTCGGACGACAGCAAATTTTTCTCGTGACACAAGTATGTGTGTCCTGGGACACATTTATTTGTGTTCACGTATATACATTTCTTATGACACGAATTAATGTGTCGTGAATATTTTACATATAAATATTCTGTCCGTGTGACACGTTTTACGAAATTATTTTGGAATAATAATTATTTTAGCATATAATTATTTAACAACTTGGATTAAAAACCAGTTCTAGAATGTTTTTAATCGAGATAAATTTGAACATTTTTGATAAAATTATTCCTTGCTCAATCATATTTCTAATAAATTAAACACTGTATATTTAATAAATGTAAATTAACATCTCTATATTGTAAACCATAACTTTACTTTATTGTCTGATTTACAACTCATCATAGAAAGTCGAAAATCTGTTCGACAGTAGCTTCACAATTAATACTACATATAACAAATTGTACTTATTTAAACAATTCCGTCTGTATCTAAGCCTTCTCTATAGTAAACACATATTTAAATTATGAATTCAACATCGAATGATCTCTATTACCCATAAAAAAGATTAAAAACCACATATACGTACAAACCACGTAGTTTCGAATGGAATACGGGCCGAATAGATATTGGGCATCTTATTCCAATTTAAAGTAATGATAAATATATTTATCGAATATTTAGAACAATAATTTCAAAAGAAAAACATTGGACATTTAAATAATTTTAGTAAGTAAATTTTATTGAAGTAGATAATATTTCTTATTTAGCTTACAATGGATACGTATACGTAAACTTATATATTTACATACTTACAATACTATCTAAGACAAATCTCTCTCCTATCAGAGAGAAAAGAGGAGAGCACTACGCATGAAGGCATTTAATTCAAAAACGTTTATAAATTTCACTATTATTAACAGACGCAGAAAGAAGCAAACTTTACGTAGCAGTCAGATGTACAGAAATGATTATTTATCCCTGCACTCACCATACTATAATGCTTCTATCGGTTTTTAGTTCTCTCTAGTTCAACCTCGTCTTCAAGCGAGAGGTTGAGGACAGGTTCAATTCCCAGAAACGACTTATTATATTTTTTACTTTTATTTTTAAAAACATAACTAATTAACAAATCGAGGGAAGGGTCCTTATAAACATTAGTCTAAGCATATATGTTTGTATTATATTCAAACATTTATTAAACAAGTAATTATGCAAAAGCGATTCACATAATTATTATCTGAATTTGATCAGTAGTTGCCTTTACAGCTGACTAACAGTAGTCAAAGCTTTATTTAAAAAAATCAAAGATGTAATACGTACATACATAGAACATATAGTAGCAGGAATAATACACATCTAGTAATAAGAATAGAATACATGTGACATTAGAGAGTATAAAACAATAAAATTCTATTAACAGCCTACCGCAACATTGAGCTCGATCATGGCTATCATTGCAAACCCTGAGAGAAGGCCTGAAGTGCGGCTATTCGCCTTAAGTTTAGCCTTGCTCAATTGGAGGCTCCGCCAAGCCAAATGGTGTCGAGCTTGTGACTCGGTAGCGTTCATCCCAAGCCAGGGCGCAGCCTCTGGGTGATAGTTCACTCCCCCGCGTTCAGATAGATTGTCTGAGGTGTCACCGCGCATCTCAATATAAGAGGAATCAGCTTTCTACCTACATATCCGATTGCGTTTTTGAAATATTGTATCATTAGGGAGAAATTATCATGATTAAGCATCAGGACAACATAACATGATGTTATGAATTCAATTTAAGTAGTTTCCATATAGCACACAAGAAAAATTAAAGTTAAAAACAATCCTAAAATTGAAGGTAGTGATTATTAATAAACGAAAAATTTATAATTAGTATAACAATATTTAGTTAATTATCACTCAATTAACAAAAAGTGTATATAGCACATATTAATAGGGCTGTTTTTGCCTTCACCTATTATCAAGAATATATTTAGTAGAAAGAAGACACACTGTTAATATAGATGCTTCAGATAGTCCTGTTGGCATAAAATCAATTCATTTACAAAATGAATATTTCTCGAAGTAGAATCTATTTCACGCTATATGTTTAGCACAAGTAATTTAATTTATGTATATTGCGGTTTCCGAACAAGTATTTCAATATAGGTCCACATATCGGATTGGCGATATATGCCCAATTTTCAGGTATTTCACTGGAGATGTGAAAGTGATTTCCATTTGTCTAATACTATTTGAAAAACCTCTTCATGAATAACAGTAGGGACTAATTAGATGCAATGTAAATTTGAGACAGAAAAAATGCAGTGTTTTCCCTATGATCCAACAAAATTTAAATTAGTGTTTGCTTAATGGCTATTTATAAGCATGAAATATAACTATAGATAACAGTAAATAAAACAGGTAAATAAATGATATATTAATAATTAGATACAAATATTTTAAACACTATTAAATTTATTATTACTAAAGCCAAAATTTCAGACATCACATTAAAAATTCATGTATTTCAATCAATTTTCACATTTTAAATATATATTTTATAACATTTTTAACCTTTTAAAATTTGCCCTAGATACATATGAATCTATTTGTATATGTTTATTATATTTGAGTATATTGCAATATTATTAATTATATTTAAATATCAATAAAAATATTATATGAAACATTTAAAAAATTACAATATTCAAAATAACACTTTTTTCTTGTCAATCTAAAAATAGATACATCAACATTTTAAATAATGTAAAATCATTTTCCCAGTTTCTTGGCTATATCCTGTAATAAACAAATATGATTTCTAGGATTAAAAAGCAAAAGAAAACATTCTTATACACATCTCTATGATTGAAATTAAATTTCCATGTTCCATCAACTAGACAAAAAAACATGTTGTAAAAATGAAAAAATGTGATATTATTTTCTGAGCCTGTTTTTATCACAGTAATCTGTAATATTTATAAATATACACCACATACTTCTATACATAACTAGACAAAGCACTCATTTAAAAATGTGTAATTAGCAAAAAGCTGGTATCAACAAACAATTAGCCAAAACGCTCTAATATTGCCACTAAATTGAATGGGTTACAGTTGCCAAAAATACCAAATTTAATAGCAATAGATAGGAAGCTTACTATTAAACATGTTTTAATGAATATATAATATCAAACCCCTTTAATCAAAGACTTTATGGTCATACAGTTTTCAGAGCATTAATGATATTACATGGCCAATTAAAAAATAACACCAATATGACATTAACACTAGGATAAACATCCTTAAAACATTTTTATTGTATGTTTTCAATAGATATTCCTATTAAAATCGACTTTCTTTTTGTCATACATAACTCAAAGCATTTTGAATGGCTGCTTGTGAGTATTGCAAGCTTTTTGCTGGTTACAACATTTCCCATGTGTTTATATTATACTGATTCACAAGTGCTCCATCTAGCTAACTAATAAAAGTCTCTGATATATACTGCAAATAATACAAAATATTACAATTTTCTAAAACTTAAATATATAACTTTTTTACTTTATTATTTCATAATCAATTATTAAATAAAAACATTTAACATTTTCTAACTGAACAAGTTTCTGTTAGCCCTGGAAAATTTGAAGTTTTTATTTAAAAAAAAAACATTTTATTTGTATTTTAAATAATATTACAAATTAGAATTGAGATATATAAAAGACACATATTTGGATGATATGTAAAACATAATATTCAAAAAAGTAACCTTATACCATTTTCAAAATATTGACTTTTCAAAGTCCTCAATACAGTATCCAATAAGATTTGAGAAATTTTATTTTTTCAATCAAATTTTATATACAGATTACAGGATAGACAAGTCTCAAACTATTCAAAATAACTTTATAAAGATGATACACATGTGGAAAAATTGTCATCAGAAAAAAGTCATAAAGGAATTAAATTTCCTTCTTGGACTTTCAAAATCGGCTCTGATGCCATCATAGCCTATAAATCGATAATAAGTAATATATTTTTAAACTTAGACAGAACAGGACATGAAAAATCGAAAACCTTATTAGTGTCAACTAAAAAATATTCCTAATTACATCAATTGCACCTAGTTTGCACTAATATGCTGTAATAATTACATCTGAACTTCCGAATCCTGGACAGATTACATCTTGTTCTAAATCTAGGTGCATACAATGTTTTTTATAATAGAATGATAATATAATAACAAAAGTTAATCATTAAAGCTTAATTAAATTAATGCTTTTAAAACAGTAAATATTATATATATATATTATTGTTCAAGTTTTATAACTATATTAAACATTTTAAAAGTCATCAGGCGCCAATGTTTCCTATTTTTTGGAATACTGGGGAAGGTGCTAATACGATCCCCCTCTAGTCAGCTCTTCAGACCAGAGGACTTGGCTGCAGCTTTCTGAAGAGCCTTTCCACTGTCTGTTACTCGATTCTGATTTTCTCCTCCACAAATGAAGACTTTTCACCAGCCACAGCCAATTCCTTGTCTGCAGCTGCAAAAAGACTAGATAGCAGTAGTATTAAATATCATAAATGATATAATCTATAAATTAAACCAATACATTAGTTATTACTTTTATATCACCAAGCCAGACTGAATCG
>JAYRBW010118868.1:0-17277 GCA_036023295.1 Invenusta paracnida
TTATTCACGAAAATTTACAACGCAATGTATATGAAATCGATAAGAGTGAACACTCTTTGTATAATTACTCTATGGGTGTAGGTATACAAGTTTAGTATACAAAAAAAAATAAAAAAGTGTCCCAAGTAGTCCAGTTTACGGTACTTATACATATATATGTCTAATTTAATCAAATCAAATCAGTTTGAATTCTTCAAATTAGTATGACCTTTTCAGGCACAATCATTCAAATTTGATCTAGAAAACCTATAGGTACCTATATTGTATATAATATTTAAATGTATTTTTCAAAGTTTAACAATTATTATATAGTATTTTCTAAATAAATATAGATGTGAATTTCTTGTTATGAATATTTCTGCCACAGAATCAAAATGTGGACTGAAAAGAAATTTCTTGTTCATCGAGGAAAAAATGACATGGAAGGAAGCAGAAGAAAACTGTAAATCCAAGTATCGGCATCTTGTGTCTGTTGATGATTCAAATGATTGGGTAATACACTTTGCATAAACAAGTTTTTAATCTACATTTAGTGTCAAAATCTCTTTTTTTCAGAGTGGTACAATTCATATTTATATATAGTATATAAAATGCACTACATAATGTAATGTATATGTATAGTGTATTATTTTCGGCTTTTTTTAATATGAAAACAAAAATAACAAATTATCATCATTACCTATTTAGTTTTAAAGATTAAATAACCTTTTATAATACTATATAATATGTACTGTATACAGACACTTTTCGAGTATTTTATCGAAATATGCTGCCTTAATGTATGTCTATACTATATATAGCATCCACATTACATTAGCTCGAATGCATAAGTTTAAACTTACCATTTTAACTACCACGAAACACTCAGACTTGCCTGAAAAAGAACATTAAGGAAAGAGGTGTTCCCGCCATTTGGGTAGGACTACATTTCATCGAACGCAGACGAGAATGGCGATGGAGTAATCATGGACATTTAAAATTTAAGTAAGCATAAATGTCTTTGTAATTTCCATAGAGTAATCAGTAAAATGTCAGAAATACACAGTAATACATGTGCAATAATATATGTTATACATAATCATACTGCTAACAATATAATTTTGTACAAAAGCATATATTAGTTTCACTAGATAAATGTACACAAATTAAGATTTCTCGGTAATTAACGTAAATTGAATTATTATTATTATTTTTACTAATCACAAAAAATGTACTATATTACTATTAAGATTGCGTAACATCAATCAAATATGTCATTTATGTTGTAAAATCAAGTTTTGTATGAAAGGTTTTTATAAAATGACACATTTTAACAATGTCAAATAGCTTAGTATCATTAAAAATGTCTGTTAAAATAATTAGAAATTATGTACACACAACTCTAATAAAAATACATCAAATCATATTTTTAACAGTAAATATCACAACCAAATATTTTTTATATCATGTAAGCAAAAAATAATAAAAAATAATGAAACTTATCTAAATTTAACCAAATTTGAGTATTGTATAACTTAAATATATTTGTGTATAAAAACACTGGATAGATATACTTAAAGAAATATTTTATAATATAATAAAGAACATAATTAAGATTCAAGACCATGAGTTACGCATTTATCAAGACCATTATCTTAAAGCAAAGATCATGAAGCAAAGATCATAACAATATTAATTTTTTAACTGAAAATTCACTTAATATTAAATGTAGCAGATTTAATTGAAATAAGCTTGAAATGAGATATAATATAGAATGATTATTTTAATCCATCTTTACATAAACAATTATAATTAATTATAATAATTCATAATTATTGTGATGTTTTGTATGATAGCTACAATATGTCAATTTCTTGTATAACAAAAGTTTAGATTTTATTTATCATTTAATCTATAGTTATGTGTAAGTATGTGTTTTGTGTGTCAATAATGTACTATTTCATTGTTGGATCTCCATCCGAACACAACCATTTTACTTTATTTCAAGAACTTGGTCACGAGGAGAACCCAGAAATCGTACGAAAAACAAAGTTGTTGCCATGAACAACCGTGGGAGGACCAAAGTCATCTCTGGCAATTTCAAGCTGACTTCTATATGTGCAACGAGTGAGTTCAGTTTCCCAGCGACTGTGAAGCTACATTATTTTTATCTCTATTAAAATAATTATAAAGCTTAAATCATAGTAAGACAAATGTGTGAGTATTTATTAATATTTGTAAGCACAAATTATCGAAACTAGTTATTATATAATCAAACTGGTTGATGAAAAAACAATATACATAAATTTATGCTGACAATGTTTATTTTCAAGATTTTTCCGTACGTCCCTTGTGCGTAAATAGGACTTGTAAGTATGGTCAAACCGTTATTCCTCTATTTATTAATCTAAAAGTGCTACTGAAATATGATAGGTATGTATAAAAAGTATACAGATAATGAAAAATTGAGAATTAAGAATTCACTGCATAACTATCCTCGATAGCGGTAAAGCAAGAATTAGTGCCGATGCGTCAATACATCGAGGTAAGCATTTTATTTAAGTGGCACAAGGCTTGCACATTTGTATAATAGTAATAATGTGTTTATTTAAAATAATAATAGGAAGCGGAAAAAGATATAGTTTACAAAATAAGATATAAATTTACATAGAGTAAATAATATAATAGTATAATAGAACAAATTGGTAATAATAGGAAAAGGTTTCTAGAAAGAAATTAAACATTTGAGAAAGAAGCGTTCATTAAGATGGACGTATAATGGGTTAGGGTTAGGAGTTTAGTTTCCTGGAGGTATGCGTTTGGGGATGTGAAATGGCCAAAAACTATGTGTATGTGGCATGATAGAGTTATGGATGTGGTCAGGGTTTATCGCCTGCAGGAACAAACGTTTTCTGAAGGACTACCAAAGCTGCACAGTTGTATTAGAGGCGGTTTGATGATCTTATTGATGTGTTCATTCCAAGTGAGTTTCTCGTCAATATTTGACGCCCAAGATTGTCGAACTTTTAACCCGTTTGACATATTCAATTTGTGGGGAAGGAATGTTTAAAGGTGATGACAAGTATACCAGTTATGTTTTCACTTAAAATTAATTCTTTGAAAACGCATCAGTTAAATATATTATCAATTTTTCTATTTAAGTGGTCAATACTTAGGTTGCTTCGATAAGAATTTGCGATGTTTAAATCTTCTGCGTATTTATTCATTTCTATTTTGTCGGAGATTAGTTTTAGAGGCGTAATGAAAATGGCGAACAGTTAGGGGAGAGGCAAGCCTTTTGAGGGACACCAGATGTAACCGAAGCGATGGTAACACCAGAGTTCTATCTTTCATCTAGGAATCATGTAACGTGATCGAGAACATGGGCTGATAATTAGACATGAGGTCAATGATTTGTGCTGAAAGCTAAGCTGAATGTCATCATAATTGTTGACCAATGTGGTTTCAATATTGCAAAAAATTAGATTCTCTAAAACTAGTTAAGAATTGCGATATGGGTCTATAATTTTAAATGTTAGATGGGTGCGATTTAGGAATAGGAACAATATCTGCAAGTTTCCTTTTCCGAGTCCGAAGGAAGATGTAGAAAAGGTAAGTAATGGAGCACATAGGAAAATATCAGAGGCGTTTCTGAAGAGAATGGGAGATAGATTCTCGCTTTCGATAGGATGCGTTCGACCTAAGAAACGAGTGGAGAAAAGTGGGGTAGCAATTTACGTCAACAATATGACTTGTATCTAATTGTTCTTCTGTATTGAAGATTTCTGTCAATTTGCTGTTAATTGCGTTTACGGATGTTTCAGAAGAATCAATATCAGAATTTAGAGATGTGATGTTTTTTCAAAAGATGTGATTCATTACTGACCAAAAGCCATTACATTAGGTACGGTCTAATTATGTTTAATTACTTTTGATACCAAAACATTAATATTTGGAAGAAATCAATCAAAAATGTGTTCGGTTAGGTATGATTTAGTGTATTATTAATATTAAGTTCGTTGCTATCATGACTAAGTGCACAAACCGTAGTCCGTTAGTGGCCTTGAGTAGGAGCACGTTTTTCCGATGAGCACGATGGAAGAGTTTATGATAATGTATTAAACTAAGCATTTTTATCAAATATCAAATATTTTTAATATCAATAAGATTTTGCAGTTGTTGTCACTGCACTGCTTACTTTTATAAATATATGGAGTCTCCCATTTTGAATCAATTTGACCAAAAAATGCAAATGTAATTCTTATTTATATTTGTATTCGAAGGGTATTTATATTCCATTCATTCATTGGATTATATCGAACGTACAAACATGTTTCACTTTGTCAACATGCACCATTTTAATATCAGTATCTTGCAAGCAGTTTAGCTAAAGTTTGGTTGACTTTAAAATATTTTACTTTTAAAACGTTTGCCTTATCCCCATTAACTAATAAGATTTACTAGGTTACTACTTGTTTGTTATATATATTTTGATATATCCATATTGTTATTGATATCTTTCAGAGAGGTCAACACATCGCAGTAAGTATTTCTATTTACATTAATTAGTGCAATATTAGCAATAGGATCAACCAGCTAGAATGTCGTTTATAATGTAATAATACGTCTGCGGTGCCAAATGTATTGTATTTGGTTCTGTTGTCTTATATTTTGTATTTTTATCTTTGATCATTGAAAGATGGGTAAATTTGGATACAGCTGAGCAGTTGTTAATGTTTAAGTTATATTGGTTTCAAATGGTATCAATAGGAATATTATATCGATTATAACATGTACCCATGTGTAAAATAATTTATAATACTTGTAAATTATCATCATTTTTATTAAATATATTGAATTTTCTTATGTAAATACATTACGTAGATGGATAGCAAAATCCATTTATGATTTTTTAATGTATTTTTAGAAAAGAAAAAATGATACTAGAATTCAAATATTAGATTATATACACAAAAGATTTATATAATTTAGCACAATGCTGGTACTTCAATACTTAACACATCTATGATACTAAAGAACTTGTATAACAACATAACTATAGCTATGCTTTAACTGAAACTAGTGAAATAATGTTATTATACAAAATACTGCTGCATTAAATTAATTCTAATCATGCTCTTAAAATCGTTTGAAATGCTGCGTAATTTACCGCCTTTCGATATTTTGTATGTATATATAAGGACAGGTTTTATTCGACTAGAAAATAAACTACTTCTTAGTAAATTAATAACAGAAACCTTCTCAACTTCCAGTTCTCGACTGCTTCGATTATACACCTTCGACTTTGAGGTCAAGGCCTGCGACTTGGTGGCACGCAAATGAAGCCTGTGGACATGCTGGTCATTATCTAGCCTCCATTCACAATGTAGATGAACTGGTGAGTGTCCCCTGCACATATCATTAATTCTGTTATTTGAATTTTCTCTTGACCGTATCTAGCCTTAGTATTTACATTGGCTTCCAACTCTAGATACTTTTGTCTCTTTTATGTCAAATTATTGTGTATTTTGAAGTTATTCTATTTGACTAGTAAACCGAGTCCGATCAGTAAAACGCAATAAACAATATTGCGGAGTAATATGAGTGCGATTAGTATAAATTAAAATTATGACAGGTTTTTTATGTTTTTTTCACTCGTTTCCAAATACATATGTAGAAGTAAAAATTAGTCCAACAAGAATGTCTTCCTAGTTTAAATATATATTTAAGCAAAATCGTAATCGTATCAGTAAACTTTAGTGGTTCGTATCAGTAAGAACAACATTGTTATCTTGCCTGAACTACAATCATTACATTAATTCTGAAATGTTCAAAACATGCTTCCACAAAGATTAGAGATGGTTTATCTGCTTGAAACAAACATTATATCAGCAGCTTCAAATAAGAAAAATGAATAATTACTGCACAGCTCATATATAAAACATTATTCAGGTTACCATATAATTATCAGCTATTTCAGCTGTTATCAGGCCTTTAAAAAGCCAGCCAAGAATCAATTGATACAGTTTGTTTCACATACTCTTAATTTGGCTTTATTTTCAATAATGTTATTCTTTTTACAAAAATTCAAAATCATTCACGGATTTATGAAGCATGGGTTCTATAAATTGTGATTCTATTTTGAAAGCATTATGTGCATTGACATTATTATTTGCACAAAATCCTCGATTCGACGCTATATAAAGGAGTACAAATTGTTTCAAACTGTTTCTATGCCTAAATATATGTATTAGTTTATGTGCATGTAAGCATCTCTTTCTTGACACATAATGCTCGTATTGTTGTATTAAGAGCTTGTGGTAAAGTTAACATTTGTTAAATCCTATAGAGCATGATTTAGTTCAGTACAAACTGGAAATGATAGTCAGTGTACCTAACTATGTTACTCTTTCACGCTTCTCATTAGAACTTGTTCAATAATTAAATAAGTTTATAATTCTGTTCAGTAATGTTGTTTATTCTCTCTACGACATGAAGTTCTTCTTTACTCTTCTGATACACATCAGCATACTCAAACTGAAACATTATAGGGAAATATGAATAAATTTCGTATACAAATTGTGATCTGAAAGCAGATAAATAAGGTATATTTTCACATATTTAAGTTATATTTAAGTTCATTGTATGTATTGCAACTGCAGATGATCGGATGGAATTCATTCGTTTAAATTGTTTGTGGCTTCAGTCTTTCAGCAATGCGCTATTAAGGGTCTGAAATATAAACATTTTCAATCGTTATGGTGTCTGAAATTACATTTCGGAATATATCAGTATTTTTTCTAATCATTTCGCCTCCTTCATCGACGTTCAAGGTTCTAAGTGATAAATCATTGTCATTCTCTTGATTTGACACAGTTCGTGAATCATAATATGTTTCTTTAATTAGTATTGAGTTTAATTCAGTAACAGTGGTTAGATGTCCATCAATGCATGCGTGTCTTGCCAGACAACATATCTCTGTTTTGTTGCCATATATCAGCTGAAGCAGCTATAATTTGACAAATAGAACCAAGGAAGCTCATTGAGGCATGAATCTAACAAGTCTTAATAAGATTTGCTTTAAATAATTTCTTTATGGATCTGTTATAAATATATTTTCACAATATTTAAATCCTTTAATTATGTATAAAGGCTGGTCAAAAGTAATATAAATAAAATATAATAAAATAAAATACAATACAATAAACAAAATATAAAAGTAATGGGCTTGTATTATACATGACAGCGTTTAGCATGGTCTGCTAAAAAGTGAAGTGTTGAGTTCACACAACAAGCATTTATTCCTGACTCTGTATCCATTATTGAAAGAAACAAAATGCTTTCAAGTTTTGTATGATTCTCAAGTTTGTAAATTGTTTACATCATTCCTACCCATACTGGTCTATAGGAGGTGGTTAGAAAAGGATATATCCCATATTTCAATTTCATCATAAGCATTTTATTTTGGTGGCAAAAACATTTCTATATATAACATTCCAATGTTTTTATGTATGTAAATTATGAATGTAAATGCACTCAATAGCTTTGACTTCACTGATTTTAGAATTTATCTGATTATTGGTTTTGATAAAGTGAAAGTGGCACTCAGATCCATACCATAAAAGATTATATTGAATCCATCGATAGGGTATGTTATGGTCCCTGTTGTAAGTGATATGCTCTAAACTATGCATGCTACCAGTATTGACAAACTAAGTAAATAATTAACAGATAATCAAAATGCGAATTATCATGTTTTTTTATAAAAAATAGTATTATGTAGTATATAAACTTTTTACGATTTCAATATTTATTATCTTAAGTATAAACGTTAGCTTTACGTTGTTTACACAGTTCATTCTTAAAATAGATTTTTTTGAGTTTCATATACATGAAGAGGGAAGAATTACATTCTGAGATTCTTTTGTTATTGATTTTAAATTCAGCCACGGCAAAACGGTTTTCTGGGTGTCGCTAAACTTTTTGCTGTGGCTGTATTTATATAATTGCAATAATGTTTCAATTACTATCCAACGATGAGATGTGTGTTTATTTTGAGATCATAAAGAAAATATGTAAATTAATGTGTTGAGATATCATTTTTACTAAAGTAAATACATACGTTTCTTGACTTTTAAATATCAACAATTTATTAAAATTTCTGTGTTTTTTATGAACCAAATGCTTGCGCACAAGTTGTATTATTTTTAATTTTTGATTCCCAATTTCTAGAACTAGTGGAGATTCTGATGTGATGGTCAAAATATTTTAAATTTATATAATTAAGGTATATTTGTGTACTCATTTAGATCACACAAACATGATTTTGTCAAAAACTGTATGCTATTTATGCAGGAATGCTTCCTTGGAGTGACCAAGTTTCGCAGGAGAAACATGGAGCAAAAGTCTAACTTCTTTTGGATTGGTCTGATCGAGCCCAGTCGTGATGGCGTTTTTGAATGGACTGATGGCACCCCTTTTACTTTCAGCGAGTAAGTCCGCGACGCCCTCTAGTAATTTGCCACATACATGGAATTTAGTTATAGTTAGGTACCAACTTTCTATCTTATACATTTATTCTATTTTTAAACTATTTGTTAAATACATATATCATCGATCTATACGCATTAGCTTGTAAAGCGAGATATTGGAATAAAATGACCATGGAATTTTTTAGATAAAATAATATAATGACATTGTTTAATCATGAGTTAAATCCCTGCATATCGGAGGTGCTTCCTACATAACTTCTCATATTTTGAAATGAACAAATGAAGTATAAATGGCTGCAATATTAGCTTTTGTGGCCTTAACAAAATGTTTTGACAACTTTTTGAGTTACATTCACGATTGTGCTCGCAAGGGGGCGGCCTTAACTAAAAATACAAAGAAGAGAAACATTTTTTTTTAATAAAACATGGATATCTTTTATGAAATTAATGCAATTCTGATTCGGGGTATTTGTAAGTTTCATATATCAAATCATGAAGTACAGTGAAAATTAGTTTTCTTGTAGAAAACCTGTAATTTCTTCAAAATGTATTACCTAATTATATTAAACGAAAACAATGTTTGATTACATTTCATCTGAATATGTCACAAAACAACTTCGTTCTACATACGAAATGTCAAAACTCTACTCTAGGTACCTACTAGAAAAATTATAGTGGGATTTGAAAGCATAAAAAGTATAGATAGGTGTACTTGAGAAATATTTTAGATTAATTTTTAATGTGGGAAATTGCCTTTATGGCAGATGTCTCAACGTCTGGCGTGAAATAAATATAAATATGTAACTTATAATGAGCAAGTAATTAAATTTTTCAATATATTAATGAATGAAATGGTTAAACTTCATTAATTTCATTAAACTTCTGAATGACCCGATCCTTGACAGAGCGTGGGATGTTGGCGAACCCAAACGTGAACAATCTGAAGACGAACAGCAACGTTGTGTGGCGCTCACAAAAAACGGAACCTTCCAATACATACCCTGCAATGAAAATCACCCGTTCCTGTGTATTAAACGTAAGTTATCAACTGTTTGCCTATAAGGGCGTAAATTTTCGTATCATTTTTTAATGTTTATGACAACTTGTTAATCAGGTCTTTTCAAGCTCATGACATTAGATTAGGGAACACTCAGTATACGTTCTTATCAAATGTTCATTACATGTTGTACTGTGATATTCGTTACATCTTTGTTTTACCTTCCTCTTTAGTGCCCATAGAATTTATAAATTCTAAATTTATTTTAAAATATAAACGTTTAGCAATTTATGTAAGTAATCCAGGAGTATAATATATGCAACCTCAGACAAAATAGACATTTGTAAGTAAAATTTATTTTTATCACTTTAATGTGATTTTAAAAAATAAAACTAGGTTTTTCAAGTATAGGGTGCGGTTTTAGATATGAATGTAATAAATGACACTTTACAAGTATAGGGTGCGGTTTTAGATATGAATGTAATAAATGACACTTTACAAGTATAGGGTGCTGTTTTAGACATGAATATAATAAATGACACTTTACAAGTATAGGGTGCTGTTTTAGACATTAATGTAATAAATGACACTTTACAAGTATAGGATGCAGTTTTATATATGAATGTAATAAATGACACTTTACAAGTATTATATTAGCCGTTAGTGATACCCAAACAAAATAATATCCCCCACCCCATAAAGTCAACAACAACTTATTCAACTGACAAATAAAAAACGATTTTTACAATAAAAAATTCATATTCTTTCAGAGTGTATCAACCGAGATAGCTATTGTCTTCCAAGACATCAGAATTGTTGTATGGGTCTCAAGTGTGTCATGTCAGAAGACGAAGATAGATACCTTTGCATGTAACAAGTCTTGGCATCCGAAATCTTCCACATTTCATATTAGTAGACCAGATAGAACGAGCGTACAAAGGTGACTAAGAAAAAGGCAGATTGCTTACTGTTTACATTAATTTTTCTGAATATACTTTACCAAAAAGCATTATCATTTGTGCTATTGTTGCAAAACGTCTAATTTGTTGCATTAACACTGTAATCGAAGATCTTGAGAAATATTTATTTTAATAAAATTTATATGTATTAAATGTAATGTGTTTTTGTGGTTACGGTGGATTGTGCTGATATGCAGCCTAATGGTGTTAGCATTTTGAACGTATATTTAAAAAATTAAAACGGTCTCAAATAATGTTTGGACAATTTTGGAAAATCAAAATTGTTCTTTGGCCCCAAAGCTTGGCGAAAACTAAGCATCAGATAAAGAAAATATTTCAAATACGAGTTTGACATTATTTTATAAATTGTTTATACAATGCATATTGATCACTAGTTCGAAATAGTTAAAATGCGTATTTTAACAAATTAGAAAAATTTATTTTGCATATATTGAACCTAGTAAGTTTGTAAAAAGAATTATTAAAAAAATCTATAATTTATCCTTATATGTACACTTATTTCAAATAAGTATTTCATCTTTAGGGACTTTTAAATAATATTTTAGAAACATGTTTTTTTTAATGGCCAGTTATGTGACTTAACATCCATGACCTGTAGTGCTTTAGTAGTTGTTTAAGACTTGACATAAACATTTTTCATAATTGCGAAAAAGGGATCCGAAAATTAGACTCCCTCAACAAAATGTGGGCAACAAAATAGCAATATCAAATAAAGTTTAAAAGGAATTGTTTTGTCGACAACATTTAGATAAATTTTATAACTTTTCCTAAATCAATTGCTAAGACAATTATTATTATTTTTGTATTGGTAATATTTTTTTCTCTTAAAATAAAGTTAATTCATTTTTATGAGCCCTCTACAGATTAAGCGTTAATGTATATAAATTATACCCTTCAAAGACTTACATAATTACTTCAAATTTATATATAAAACTCTTAGTATTGCATTTATAGCTTTCCACATTTATAGCTTTATTAAGAAAAGCTAGGGGATAGAATTTTTGCTCCGATTTTGTGGAAAAATTATGCAAAATATTGGGAGTTGTAAAGTTTCCTACAACTGCATACCATCCACAAACTAATGGACTAGTAGAAAAGTTTAATGGAGTACATTGTGTAAAATGTTGACGTATGCCATAAGAGCGAAACAATATATGTATAAGGGATGAATATGTTTCAAATTTTATGATGGAAAATCGTTCAAGTGTGCATGCTTCTAATTGATATACGCCGAAATTGCTTATGTTCGATAGAGAAATTAAAATTCCAACATATTTAGTTTTCGCAGTGCCGTGTCAACAATATAAAATCTTAAATAAGTATGTTACTGCTGTGAAAGGTAATATGCAGAACCCTTATCGGTTAGTCCGAGATCATATGATCACAGATAATAGAATAGCGAAAAGTGTGTATGACCGTAGAGTCTATGTTAAAGAAGTAAAAGTTCAGCATGATATATGGTCTGGGTACATCGGCCAATTTACCGCATGGTAGATCTCATTTGTTTCATTTGTTCTGGAATGGCCCTTATATAATTAAAATATATACTGCAGGTTTTTTCGCAGAGGGTGTCGAACAATCCGTCAAATGTGGAGCTAAATTTAAAATATGTGGAACATAGATTTCAAAAAATCTTCCCAGATCTATAAAATCAACATTAATCCATGGTTAGTGATTTTATTTCAACTAATTTTACGAAATTAGATTTCACGAAATTATTTTAATTATTGGAAGTGACAGATTAGTACTAATCTGTCATTCCCAATTAGTAATCAAAATCAATAACCATAGATTAACATATACCTATTTCGATCAGGAATATTTACTTGAATGCAAACATTTCATTAAATTTGTTCGGACAATTTGTTTAGGTATACTATAATAGTTATATGTAGTAATTCTATAATCATATGATAAATTACAAGTAGGTATAAATATATTATACATGTCACATATGCTATTTTATATTATTTATTACAATTATTACACTTCGAAAAACGGATATTAGTTTGGGCCGTCGTAATTATTTATTCCTTCATAAAAAATTGAATTTTAAATTATCGGTGAAAATATATACTTTTATATTAATAATTAACTTAATATTGTTTAACAGGGTTAAATATCATCTATCTAAATTATAATATATATATTAAAATTTTGATAAATGATATATAACGTCTTTATACTAAATGCACTTTATAACTACGTACGTTTGTACATATGTAGATAAATTAAAATTATAATATATATATATATATATATATTAAAATGTTAATAAGGGATATAACGTTGTTATACTAAATGCGTTTTATAATTATCGTACGTTTGTATATATATGTACATAGAAAATATTTAAACTACCCTCCATTTTTAACCTCAGCCAAATGTCACCCAATACAGCTGTTAAAAAAAAATTTCCTTCACATTTGACCACCCTTATAACTCCACGGGCAAGTATAACCATATTACATTTATATTCGATATATGTACAGTTAATTATATATACAGCTTCTGTACTATCAAATTTATTTATAGGTATTTTATGTCATGTAGATCATGCATCTACACACTCTTAGTTTTATCATATTGCATACTATTTTTACTCATTTTTTTAATTGTTTATAATTCTACGAAAAATGCTATATATACCTTTTTTATACTTATATGTAATACATTTCAGCAAAAATTTTTTATATATTGGAAAATTATCAAATTTACTATAATTAGATAAAGTTTAATGGTTGAAACCAGCTACAAAACAATATACCATTGTTCATTTATATAAATTCTCAATTTATGTCCCATTAATAAAATTGCATATTAATAATTTAATTTTGATTGCAATAAACTAAAATTCGACGTCTTCACTATTCAGGAGTTTTTCATATTTCTTAAAAATATGACTTATTTATTATATTGTTTTAATCATATAATATTTTTGTCAAAAATTCAAATATTAAAGTTATTAAATTTTAATTATATATTTTAAGGGTTACGAAAAATGAATTTATGGATAGAATAAACAACATCTATAATAATTCTTTGCGTGATATATCTATTTGCATTTTAGAATTATTTGACATGATTTACGATTTTTCAATAGAATGAAGTATTATTTTTAATTTTTAAACGTTTGATGCTTCCATTCATCCTTTGTAATGAAAGAATTTTTTTTTGTTTCTAGAGAGATTGAGAATAGTTTGTTATTTTAATAGTAAAAAATGAAGAGATGTGTAGATTGCGCAATGCTATTGCTATATAATATTGAAAACACAGATTTTCTATGTAATACATCCTACTCATGTGAAGAGTGATAATTGCAAGTTAAGAAACAAGGGTAGTGTGATCGGCTGACTTAGACTAGGATATAAGGTAACACTGTTACCTTATATATGTTACTAACAGCCCAGGTTGTACCTGGGACAACTCGTACCTTGGACAAGTCATACCTGGGACAAGTTGTACCCACATTTTTTACATGTAAATGTATAGAAAAATATGTAATAAACTTACAGTTACAACAAACTTAATAATATTAATAATAAAGTTACTCTGTTATTAAAAATAAACAATTTGGCTAACATAGACTTGACTTAAACAATACTTTTTCTTTTCAAATAAATTATTGTCATGAACCGACATTGAACGTATTTCTATTTATAATACTTATCTTCAGAGAGACTCCATATGCATTGCATGGTGGTACCTGTATGTATAGTATAATATATATTTTATTAATATAACTTGTATACAATATATTTTTACTTATACCTAATTATATAAATAAATAAATTAGTAGTAATTATATTATGACTTGTCCTAGGTATGACTTATACCAGGTACAACTTGTCCAAGGTATGACTTGTCCCAGGTACAACTTGTCCCAGATTCATAAAAGATTATGAATCATAAAATAAATAGTATTATCAATAAAATGATGATGTCTGGTCAGTATGAATATTTACAGTCAAGAACAAACCTATTCAAAAGTCAAAGATGGAAGCCTGTGCTTGGCTTCTTTTTTATAATAAATGATCCATCAAAGTTGTCTGAACCTTATCAAGATGATTTAGTGTGCAAGAATCAATACCTTTGGTACACTGCAGTAAATACTTGACCCTTTCTAACATGGCCACACCCTCTTTGAAAGAAGGTGGAGGTATTGGCTCAGTTGAATCATCATCTTCATCATCATAAATGGCTGCAGTTGGTTTGGTATGAAGACTGGCAAAGATGCTTTCTTCTGTCAGAGTCTCCTGAGCTACCAGATCTGAATCGGCATCAATATAACTGGACCATGAGAACCCATCTGGTACCAACCTGCCTCTGCAAGATGCTCCCAAATGTTGCTTTTGTCCTCAACAGGGGCTTCAATAGGGTGTGTCTCCTCACCAGTATTGTGACAGCAGGGAGTGAAGCCAACCTTTCGAAAGCAGCTTTGTATTGTTGATTCTGAGAGGGTGAGATTAAAAATAGATTAGATACAAATAATGAAGACATGACACTTGCTGCCAACTAAGAAGAAAGAACATATAATCAACTAAATCAGTACAGAAGTATCCTTTCTATCACAAGTATATTTATTAACATAAACATTGCACAATAATCCACATTTAACTTACCAGTCACACTGTGCCATGCTTTTTTAAGCCCTTTAGAACATCATTTTGAAATGGGGTGTCATTTTTGAATGAAAACAATTGAAGCTTGGCAACCTCCCAGCAGTAGTGAGCTTTCAAACATCTAATTACTCTAGCATCCATAGGTTGAGTCTTTGCTGTTGTGTTAGGGGCAGGTAGATGAGTTTCATGTTCTGCAGCTGTTGTACTTCTAGGTGAGCTGTGCAATTATCCAATAGCAGTGCTATTTTACATTTCTCTTTCCACATCTTGACATCAATATCTTTTACATATTACTGAAATATTTTCCCAGTCATCCAGGCTTTTTTGTTGCTGCAGTAGTTAACAGGAATACTTTTGATGCCTTTAAAACAGTGAGGATTGGCAGACTTTCTAATGACAAAGAGAGGTAGTCTGTCACCCATCATACTGGCAGCTACCATGACTGTGAGTCATTCTTTTGACAGCTTCCCCCCTGCACATGCCTCACTCTTGAATGCATGTGTCCGATCTGGCAGGCAACTGTAAATGGGGTAGGTGGAGAATAATAATAGAGAATATATATGTAAACAATGCATCAGCATTAAATTATTTAAAAACATTAAAAATGTTGCCAAAGCTACACTTAATTTAAATAAAGCCTGAAAAAGTAAAAGCTTAATTACAAATTTAATTTAAATAATAATTCATAATCAATTGACTGACTCCCCCTTTCTCCCCTCATAAAAATAAACACTGATAAATAGGGTAAACATGCAATAAAAAAGAATTTATAAACAGTAACTTACCAATAGAAAAGTCCTGTCTCATCACAATTGTAGATGTCCTTCCCATCAAATTCCTCAAGAAGTAGAGGGAGTCTATTGTGAAGCCAGTCATCAACTGCATCTTGATCTATGGAAGCTGCTTCACCATGCAACTTTTTGGCGAAACATGTTGTTGCATGTCTTCTACCTGTTTATCCAATTCATATCTAGCTTGTCAACATTGTCATACAGCAGCTCCTTAGCATAGTACTTTGATTTCTCCAACAGCATCTCTCCGGAAATTGGAATTTTTTGGTCCCATGCTAGCCAAAAAAAGTCTAGAAGTGATTGATCTACTCGATCAAAGTTGTACATTTTTACTCGTTTTGCACTACTGTTTGTTCCCTCTTGGTAAGATTCTATCACCTTGTCTGCCTTCTGGCAAATTCCTATGACTGTTGTTCTTGGCATCCCCAACTTCTTAGCAATTGCTGCCATGCTAGCTCCTTTCTTGTACAATTGTGCTATCTCATATTTTTTAAATAAACTTGCTGCTGTGCGCTTTCTAGGCTCCATTTTTTTAATTAACTGTTCTAATGCTATTGTGAGGATATGTACTTTGTGATTGTTAGTTTATAAAGAGAGAGCACTAACCAATAAATCCTTTGTAAAGAATAATGAGTCATTGCATATATATGTACCCACATAATAATACACATTATGTACTCACAACTGTTAGTGTGTTGCCAACAAAGAGGATTAACTTACAAGATTTCAGAAAGTATTGTATGTGCGCTGATAGGTATTAATAGAATGGTGAGTTACATATGTATTATGTACCTTTTGAACATTGCAAGTTAGGATGATGCATTGCTATAGGCAAATTATACAGGCAGGGGGCTGTAAAAATATGTCAATATAGACAAACTGTCATTATAGACAAAGTTACTATATAGATGAACTTATCTATATATATTATATAGGAATTCTGCAGGGATATAGCCAAAAGCATCATTATAGGCAAACTGATGCTATATATGAAGTCATTATGGGCAAATTCTACTGTACAAACAATTAGATTTAGATCTGTGATTGGATATTTTGAAATATTGCGATCCATAATGCCAAGCAATTCAGAACAACTGACCCACCATGGATGACCAATGCCTTCAAAAATGCGCTTAATGAAAGAGACAAAGCCTTTCACACAAAAAACCGCATGAAATACCTCAAATTAAACACCAGAGTCATAAGACTGATAAAAGAAGCCAAACTCAACTTGATCAACAACACCGCCGATGAGCATAAAGAGTGGGCAGTCACTAAAGAAATATGCAAAATTGGTCAGAGAAAGACAACAGCAAACGAATTTGAAGCCGATTCACTCAATAAAATGTTTCTCGCAAATCTAAATATAGAAAAGACGAGCCTCAACTTCAACCTCGACGATCTACCTAACGAGAC